>VSMD01139593.1:0-93802 GCA_008750895.1 Mirza zaza | reverse complement strand
GCGAACAAAACGTAAGAACTCCCGCCCTCAGGGAGCTCTCGCTGGGTTGGCAGGAGGCGCTGTGCAACCACAGGTGGCAGGTGCGCTGCGCGAGGAGGTCGTGTGTGCTGTGGAGGGGGTAAAAGGCACGGGCCGAGGGCAGCAGACTCGAAGGGGTGAGAGAGTGAGCCCGGCAGACACCTGGGGTGGGGGAGGCAGCCGTGAGAGCCCGGCTTTCCTGGGAGCAGGGCAGCTCAGCTGAGTGCCGGCTGCACAGGCCACCGAGCGGCCGGGGATGGCGTGGAAGTGGTCGCGTTCTGGGTGTGTTTGGGGGGCTTAGCGGGCAGGACTTCCGGACCCACTGGGTATAGGGTGTGAGGGAAGGAAGGGAGTGGGACGCTCACGGTGCCCGCACGAAGCCTCCACGCCAAGTGCAGCGGGGAGTTTGGCACGGCTGCCCCGGCCCCTCGCTGGCACAGGCAGGGCCAGAGCAGTCCCCTCTGCTGCATCTCAGCCGCCCAGCGCCGCTGACCACGGGCCGCCACGGAGAGAAAGGGCCCCACCGGCCCCGGGAAGGAGCTCAGCTCAGAAAGCAGGCCCCGGGTGTGCCTGCCCTGCCCGCTGTGCAGCCGCCCGGCGCCCGCCCTACCCTCACAGACACACTCGCTCTCGCGTTCACACATGCTCTCTCACACACTCACAGTGCTCACATGCTCACACACACGCTCTCTCACACTCAGGTTCACACGCTCTTTCACACTCACACGTGCTCACACACTCTCACACACTCACAGACACACTCAATCACACGCTCACTCACACTCTGACAGGTTCACACATGCTCTCTCACACTCACACACTCACACTCTCACACACGTGCGTGCATCCGTGCACCTGTAATGCCCATAGTCCCACACACACCCCTTGCTGGTGGCTCCTTGGAGTGACCCCATTAATTTTCTTCTTTCCGCATTAAAAAGAGGAGACTTGAGCTGCCTATAATGGAGTGGTTGTGACCTTTTATGGCTCATAGATCCCACTGAGAATCTAATGGAAGCCAGGGACCCTCCTCCTACCAAAAAAAACCCCATACACACTCTCTCTCTCTCTCTCTCTCTTTGTGTCTCATGTGCAGGCACACACACACACACACACACACACGCATGCCCCTCTGCAGACCCAGGTTACAAGCCCTGGGCTAGGATCCAGGGAAGGGGCCCCTCCAAAACCCAAGTTCGGCCCTTGTGGTCCTGGGCACCTGCTTGGAGCCTGAGAGCCTCGCCCCGGAGGTAAGAGGACTGGGTGCTGGGGGGCAGGTGCTCCTGGCTCCTGAGCGCTGCTCTCACCTCATTCCTTCAACCAGGTGTTCGTTCAACTGCTGCCACACAGGGATGGACAATGAGCAAGACACCCTGGTCAAAAGGGAGGGAAAAAATGAGTGCTAACTATGTGCCAGGACCTGCGCCAGGCACTTTGCAACACTCCTCTCTGATCCCGACAATGCAGCCAAGATGTGGCAGGACTAGGCCATCAGCACAGCCTCCGCTCCCTCCTCTAGGCCGGGCCACCCTGCCTGGCTTCCCCAGCTTGCGGACCAGTGTGTGAGTGGAGGGCAGCCTGGCATGGGAGGGGCCCTGGGCTGGGCCAGCACTGGGCCCTAGAGCCGGGGAAGCAGGGAGGGAGCGGGGAGCTGGCAAGCGAGGCTGGGATGAAATATTGATGCCCGAGTCCTGGTACAGCGGAGAACGCTGCTTGTCCATGAATAAAAGATGGGTCAGAGGAGCAGGCTGGGCAGCAGATTAATTAATCTAAGTGAGCGCTCGCTCTGCTTCGTGCCGTGGGGGAGGGTCCAGCGGAGGGGTGGGGGCGGCGGTGCAAACAGGCTCACGTCCCAGCTCAAACCCAGAGCCCTCTGTGCCAGCAGGCAGCTGGGCCAAGCCAGGACCAAGCCTGGACAGGCAGGCAGGGGGCAGAGAAGGCCGACCCTGCAGGACCAGCCCGGGCCTCTCTGCCCAGTGACTGCCTGGCCACCCACAATGACAGAAACCTCACAGACCAGCTGCTCCGTCCGTCCGTGAGCAGGCCTGGGGCTCTGAGGCTGGGAGGGGGTCATCTGGCTCTGCATCCCTTTCTGCTGCCTCAGCCTCAGGGAAACTGAGAGGACGGGGTAAGAGAGGGGAAAGGTGGGGAGAAGGTCGAGGGCGGCAGGTCTAAGATTCGGCACAGAAGGCTCAGGGCACAGAGCTGGGCCCTGCTCTGACGCTGACAGGGACGGTGGGCCACAGGTTCTGGGAAGCAAAGGGCAGAGGGTGCTGTAGCTGTCCCCGTACTTACCTGTGGGAATCCAGGATCCTGAAGGCCTCTCGCCTTGGGCATAGCCTGGAAAGCGTGTTGGGGGATGGGCACCAGGTGCCTTGGATGTGCGGTGAGGTCTCACCGGGAGACGGTGCTCACGACCTATGTGTTCGTGTGTCATCCCCTGGATGTAGCAGCTTCCACAGGCTTTTGGCAGTTTTGTGTTTCCTAAAGGTGACATCCAGACTTCATGGGCAGAGTGGCAATATCTGTCATCATGCTCCCGGGCAGGGTCCTGCAGAAGCATCCTAAGTGACCCTACCCCAGGGGTGGAGAGTGCCATCCTGATGGCCTGTGCCCCCCACCCCCACCCCGACCCTCCTCGGTGGGACCAGAGTGCCCTCTGCACAGGCTCAGCCTGCTTTGCTCTGCTCTGCACCGTGGACATAGTGCCGCCTTTGGAATTGTTCCCTGGGCGAGAGCCAGGTCACACTCCAGGTGGCCTCAGCTGCTGCCAGCCCCCGCCCCAGGCAGGCAGCAGACACCTCCAGCCCGTCCCTCCTTTCCAGCCTAGTCCACAGATCACAGGCAGGGGCAGCTACTGGAAACCAGCCCGGGACCAGGCCACGGGGACAGGACAGTGGCAGCGGGGGTGGTACAGCTGGTCCCTCCACAGCCACGACCGTGGGCTCTGCCTGCCTGCCAGCCCCACGAGCCTGCGGTGGCCTCCCTGGACCACACAGCCCACTGCTCCTCTGGCCAAGCCACAGCAACTCCTGTCTGTCCTGCTCGCTGGGCAGTTGGTCACGAGTAGCTGCTGACTCTCTTATACTGTGTTTCTTATTCATTATTTAATTTTGTTCCATATGGGTTCAGTCCTGTCTCTTCCACTAGTCCTTAGCGCCTGGAATGCGGGCCGAAGTCATCCTGTCCCTACAGTTCCCCAACGCCCCACACAGCTCGGGACACGTGGAAGCCACATTGCCCCGGTGTTTGCAGAAGTGAATGAGCAGTGAACGGCCGGCGCTGCCCTGCGGGTCTGACCCGGCGCCCAGCCAGCCCTCACAGCATGGGAGCCAGCGCCGGACGAGGCACCTGCTCCATGCCAGCCCAGTTGTACAAGCATCTAACTTCCCCACAACCTTCTGCGCAGGCCTGTCTGTCCCACTGGGCAGATGACAAAACTGAGGCTCAGCACTTGGCCAAGGTCACCCAGCTGGCAATGGCAGAACCAGGAATGGGCCCCGGCTTAGCCTCATGGTCCTTGCTCTCACCTCTCTATCCCGACTGTGAGAAGCACAGGGACGCGGGGCTGAGGGGCCTTAGCTTTCCTGCCTCCTAAGGAGCAAAGGAAGAGCTCTCCTGGCTGCTGGGAATGGGCAGAGCTGGACCCAGGCCAAGTGCTCTGGGCTACCCCGGGCCCCATGATTGTGAGACGAGTCCCAAGGCAGAGAGGGGGCTTCCAGGGTAGCCCCACTCCCTGGCCCAGGGCTCCGTGAAAGACTCTGGGGATCTAACAAAATCCACTCAGCTTCCAGAGGCTGCCCAGTCCCGGCACCTTGCTGTCACCTGGGCCCAGGGTGGGGTGGAGGTAGGTTGGTGACCCTCGCCAGCCCAGAAATAATCACAGGTTCTCTGGAGCCCTACCAGGAGATGAGCAAAGCCGCAGGCTGACCTGGGAGACGCGTGCATTGTCACACACGTCCCAGCATACTACGTCTGAAGCAGGTGTCTACGGAGGTGGATTTCTGAAAAGTGGCCGGGCAGCCAGGAGCCCTCCATTTCTGTGGTCACAGTGCCACCTCCTGGCCACTTGTGGCATAGCCATGGGGGCTGCTCTCAGGCAGGATGAGGCATCTGAGAACTTCCCCACTATTGGCTTAGACTCATTCATTCCACAGCCACTCATCCAGCACCTCCCATGGGACAGGAGTTATTTTAGTATTCAGTAATGAGCAAGCAGACTAAAAGCCCTGCCTTTAAGGAGCTTACATTCTATGGGGGGAAATAGGTAATAAATAAGGCCAAGACGTAGAATATTCAGTATGGTGAGCACAAGGAGAAAAAAAAGCAAGAAGCAGGTAGGGAGGGACCGGGAAATTGTAATTTCACATAGAGTGGCCAAACATGGCCTCACCGTGACAGTGACATTTGAGTAAAGTCGGGGAGGAGATGACGAGAGAGTCGTGCAGATTTCTGAGCTAGGTGATTTCTGAGCTAGAACATTCCATACAGAGGAAACAGCAAGGGCAAGGCCCGAGTCACACCTGGTGTGTCAAGGGAACAGAAAGGGGCCTGGGAGGAAGGATGGGGGCCAAGAGGGCAGGGCCGAACAACCTTGTAGGCGGCCAGAAAACATGGCCTCATCGCCAGGCTCCGAGTGGAGGAACCGCATAGCCCAGCTTGAAACCCTCCTCTGGGTACAGGCCATGGGGTCAAAGGTGGAAATAGGGACACTGGTTAAGAGGCCGCTGCAACCTCCAAGCAGCTTGGCTGGGGGTATGGGGCAGTGGGGAGGAGGAAGAATGGCAGGACTTTCTGGGGCGTGAGAGAAAGACAGGATCCAGGATGACTCCAGGGCTCTGGCCTTAGCCGCAGGAAGAATGGTGCTGTCCCCTGCTGAGATGCAGGACTGGCAGCTCCGTGGGAGAGGTCAGGAATTCCATGTAGGAAACAAGGGCTTGGAGTTGCCAGGGGAAACGTCAAGGGGGCAGTTGGAAAAACAAGCCTGGAGCTCATACAATCGGAGAGTCATCAGCACTTGGGTGACATTTACAGTGAGCCTGGACACTATCTCGGAGACGCTACAAGGACCAAGAACTGAGCCTGGGGCCCTCTGGCATTGCAAGGTCAGGAAGCTGTCGAGGACCCAGCGAAGGACAGTGAGAAGGACCCGGCGAAGGAGAGGAAACCAGGAAGGGGGATCCGACTCAAAAAGAGGAGAAGTGATCAACCACATAAAACCTCATGAATCCTGGGGTTAGCGATGCCAAGGTCACCGGTGACCTTGAGAACAGTTTTGATGTCAGGGTAGGGACAAAAGCCTGAAAGGACTAAGTACAAGGGAGAATGAAAGGAGAGAAACTGGAGACAAGACGAGACAATTCTTTAGTGCAGTTCTGCTGTCAAAGGGAGGGGAGAGAGATGGGGAGAAGGCTGAATGATTCCATTTATACGAAACGTTCTGAATAGACGAATCTGTAGAGACGAGACTTCTCCACTGAGAGAGCAGACTGCGGGTCACCGGGGACCGGGTGGAGGGAGGACGAGGAATGACTGCTGACAAGTAGGGGTTTCGTTTGGGAGTGCAGAAAATGCTCTGGAATTAGGTAGCGGTGAGGGTTACAGACTCTGCAAATGTGCTAAAAACCACGAAATTGTACACTTTATTTATTTATTTATTTATTTTTTATTAGTACTGCCTCTATGGAAAAAATTGTACACTTTAAAGGGATGAATTTTGTAAAGTATTTCTCAATAATAATTTTTTTAAAGTTCTGGCTGTGCGGAGCAGAGGGGCTGCCACGGCCCAGGACAGAGGCAGAAGAGACAGGCACTGACGCGGCAGACGGTAGGTGTTGGGGGGGAGCCGGAGGACTCGCCCTCCTGGGGGCTTCCATCTCCCCAATGAGACAGGAGGCGAAGTCATCAGCTGGGGGTAAAGACAGGAGTCTCAGGGGGAGAGCCAGGGGACAGAGGTCGTGTAGCAGCGAGGGGACATTAATGGACCAGGGAGAGTCCGTGGGACTGCCGCGAGCCATGAGGCTCATGGGAAAGGTGCGCTAGCGTGCTGGGAGGCCCCGCACCATGTGGGCCCAGCAGCCCGGGGAGTGTAGGGACCTGGGTCACCAGCGTCACCAGGGCTGTGCTCCCCCGCACAGCACGGGTCACCCGCTCCCCGAACATACAGGAACACACGGGAGTTTGCAGCAACAGACCCTGAACTACGCCTCCACACTGCCCACCACCATTTAAAATGCACGTTCCCTTCAGTCCTCTTGGGGAATTCAGTGTCAGAACCACTTGCATGCGGACACAAGACGTGCACGCAAGGATGCTCACGCCAGCACTATTAGCAATAGCAAAAGATTGGAAGCCACCTAAATGTCCATTACTGGGGAAATGGCTAAAAAAAAAATTGTGGTACATTCTCACTATGGAATACGCTGCCCCAGTAAAGCAATGAAGTAGCCTGTATGTCCTGACACGAACGGGTTCCGAGACATATCGTAGGTGGAAAATCAGGCTGCAGACGAATGTGTGTAATATTACATAATTTTCTTTCCTTTCTTTTTATACGAAAATGGTATGTCTGTGTGTGTTTAGGTTATTAAAATATTTAAAAGATCTGGAAAGGATGCAATTTAAATTATTAATGGTGTTTAATCTCGGGAAGCAGGTTTCGCAGGCAGGGTTGAGGGGGGCTAACAAGGTAGCAGGGGATTCAGAGGGGGACTTTCAGCGTGTGTTTTATGTTCCTGTGTTCTTTGAATTTGTAACATGGAGCAATATCTGCTTTTGTAATTGAAAAAAGCAAGAGCCAGCTGTGCCTTCCTGGAATCCATCCCTCCCCTGGGCCAGGGGACCCTGGGTGACCAGCGTCCTCCAGAGTCGGAGTCCAGTCAATGTGTCCCTGGAGACAGTGACAGGAAATTAGGCTCAAAAAAAGCAGGCAACACCTCCAGCCCCCAACCTCCCCGCTCCTCCCCTGCCCCGCCCAGCTGTTCCCCTCCAGCCACTGCCCTGGGGCGGGGGGAGGCATCTGACCAGTCCTGGGGCCAGAGGTGAGGGGACACTCACCTGGCTCTCACTCTCACCAGGCCCCATTCTAAACACCCCTCATGTACGAGCTCACCGCAGCTCTGGGTTCCACACTGCTACTATCCTCAATGCATAGCAGAGTATTAAAAACACAAACAAACAGGAGACACAAAAAAGGCCAAGTAATTTGACCATGGTGCCCCTGCTAAGGCTGTGGGATGGGCACGCCGGCCTCTGCCACCCACTGCCCCACGATGCCACAGTCCAGGAGCCTCCTCTGCCCTCTTCGCCCCTTCCTCTGCTCCTCTGCAGCCCCAGGTCACAGGATGTCTGATAGGCTCAGGTGTCCTCCAGGGCAAGCCTGTGGTGTCCTAAACACGGGGTCCCAGCTTCCGGCATATGCCTGGCGCCCAGGAGGTGCTCAGCACATGTCTGTTGAATTAACTGTTCTGCCACCTGTGTCCCCTCCAGCACTGTCCCCTTGGGCTGGGCCCTGGTTTCCACATCGATAACATGAGGTGTGCATGTCTCACCTGACAACCATTTCGGGAACAAAATTAAGGCATTGCTAAAAGAGGCCACTGCTCACCCCACCAGCTGGGACAGGAGAGCCAGAGAGGGAGCTGGGAGTGCCCCAGGGAGTGTTCCCTGGGCTCTGCAGGGGACACCCCTACCCAGCTGGGTGTCAGGGGGACCAAGGAGGCTGCTTCTGTCCCTAGATCCAAAGCGTTGGCATGGAAGTGGCCACTGGTAGAGATGAGTTCGCAGCCATGTGGGCAGCAGGCGGCATCCACATGGTGGCTCTGTGTGGTGTGGCTGCCAGGTGAGCCTGTCTGTGGGCAAGGAGAGGGTGGGGATGCCCTAAGCAGGGTCCCAGGGCTGTCCATGGCTGGGCCAGCCAGAGGCGAGTCCTTCCACGGCCCCCATTTGCCCAGCCTGGACAGTGCCAGGACAGTCTCTTAGTGAATAAAGGGCTTGAAAAGGAAACTGCCTGTCCATAGTTTGTTGCTTCTTAATGTATATCAACAAAGAGCAGTGGGAGGAGGGAGGAAGGAGGAAGGAAAGAGGGAGGAGGGAGGAGGGAAGAGACAGGGAAGAGGGAGGAGGGGGCAGAAAAGGGAAGGGAAGGAAGGGAGGAGGAGGGGAGGGAGGAGGAAGGAGAGAGGGAGGTGGGAAGGAGGAGGGAGAGGGGAGGGAAGGAGGAGAGAGAGAAGAGGGAGGGAGGAGGAAGGGAACTAATTTTTCCTTCCAGACCAGGCACTTTCACCCAGGGCTTCACTTAATCCCCAGAACAACCCCACAAGCTATTGTCACTTCATGCTTCATAGTTGAGGAGACTGAGGCTCAGAGAGGCCAGCGACAGGGCTAAGGCCACTGGCTGGGACCTGACTTCACTCCCCAAGTCCAAAGCCCCACCTTCCGACACCTCTTGGAGAACCGGAGACTGTGAGTTCGGACTCAGTGGCCCGGCCCTGTGTCCCCCACTCCTGGGCTTCCCAGGCAGCAGCTCCAGAGCCCACCCTCAGTTTTGAGGCAGCGGCCTCAGGCCTGTGGCCCAAGGTGGCCTGGGCTAGACTCTGCAGGAGGGTTCACATGGGGAAGCTTCCCCACCCCCACCCCCCAGCAGCCCCATCCTCCAGGGCCACACGGCCAGCCCAGGGGTCTGTCTTCACAGGAGGTACAGGTGACCCGCACAGCAAAAAGGCAGTCAGCCTCTTCCCCCCCATGCCAGAGGTTACCCTTCACGTTCTCCAGCCTCCTCCCCTGGGATGCACTTGGAGCTCTGTGTGTGAGTGCAGGGCGCCCCCTAGCGACGTGTTGGGGAGATCTGTGGTCCCTGGAACAGCTCCCGGCTGCCAGCAGAGCCACAACCCTGAGGAGCTCCAGAAAGCTGCACCGTCCTCCACCCTACACCCCGCTCTCCCCACCCCACACAGCCACGCTGAGACACACCATGCCCCGAAAGAGGGCTCAGACTACAAGTGCCCCCAGCCCCACCACCCAGCCCTGGGCTGCTAGGACAGGACAGGACAGACGGATGACAAGCAGACAGCAGACAGCCCTTCCCTGGGCCAGAGGCCAGGCAGGAAAACTCCTGGGAACTTCTGGGGCCTCGTGCACAAAGATGCTGAGAAAGCAGGCTGGGGGAAAGCAGGATGGGAAGGGTGGAGCAAGTGGGGTGCAGACAGGGGGTTACCTGACCCGTGGGAACCACTCCCCACTGTCCCTGCACCGAACTCCCACTCACCCACCCCTACAATGCACCTGAGCCCCAAGGCCTAATTCACTTCCGCCCCTCAGAGGTCCCTGCACGCACCCGTGCAGGTCCCTGCAGTGGCCTCCTCTAATCCCCGCAGCACCCCTGGGCCCGAGAGCCCACTGTCCTGGGCGGAGCTGGCTCTTGCTCTAGGTGAGGGCCAGACTGGGTGCGAGATCCCCTCCTGTCCTGTCTCTACTCCCACCCTGTCAAACAAAGTCACAGACTGTCCAGGGAGCACTGAGAGCCATTAAAGTCTTTCCGGGGAAGATGTGCGTGCGTCTATGTATGTGAGTGTGTGCCTGTGGGTGCACCTGAGTGTGAGCACGTGTGTGTTTGTGCAAATGAAAGTGCGTGTGCAGTGGGCCTGACCACCTGATCCCCTCACGGCAGTCCAGACAAGGCCCTTGCCCAGGAGCCTCTGGGGTACTGAGTGGGGAGCAGGCCCTGGGGACAGAATGGAGGTGACACTGAGTTCCTGCTCCTGCTCCTGCTCCTGCTGGCTCAGGCCCTTGTCCCTACCCTGGCCACCCTGGCTGTCCTGCTCCAGCTGCTGGTAACCATCTGCATGGGGGAGGGGTGGTTCCTTCCAGGTCTGCCTCAACTCCTGTCTGCCCTGGGCTGGGATGGACTTGGGCCTCGCAGCTGCTCCATCCCTGTCCCAGTGCCCTGGCCCCCTCTTGGGGCTCAAGTCTTGGGCCCATCCATCCATTCAGCCATATATCCATTCATTCATATATCCATCCATCCATATATTTATCCATCCATTTATCCATATATCTATCCACTCATTCATCTATATATCCATCCATCCATCAATATATTTATCCATCCATCCATCCGTTCTGGCTCCCCCTCCTCCAGTTATTCACTGCCTGCCACCATGGCTACTTCCACCCTACAACGCAGCTTGGGTGCTCACTCTGAAATATGAGGTCTCCAGGCCTAGCCCTTCAGTCCCTCACCTTAGTGCAGGAACCCCCAAGTTCTTGTAGCCCCAAGTCCCCTGATGGTCATTCATAAGTTCAAGTTTTCAGGTTGAGGGTCATCAAAGGCCCTCTGCTCATTTGCAAAACCTGGAACAGAGTAACATCACAGACCAGCAAGAGAGTTCACCTGGCCAGTTCAGAGGCAGCTCTGCCCCCTTCCTGGGTCCCCAGGGATTCCTGTGACATAGGAGTTTTGAAAATGCATCCATCCATATATCCATCCATCTATCCATATATCCATCCATTCGTATATTCATCTATCCACCCATCCATTTATCCATATATCCATCCATCCATCAATATATTTATCCATCCATCCATTCCTCTATATATCCATCCATCCATTCGTATATCCATCCACCCATCCATTCATCCATATATCCATCCATCCATCCACACCTCTATCTATCCGTCCATTCATATATCCATCCATCCATCCTTTTACCCATATATCCAGCCAGCCAACAAGTGCATATCACCTGACACGCTGGCCCTAGGGATCCCGAGATGGACACATCATGGCCCTGCCTTCCCTCTGAAGGTAGGAAAGTATCTGAGGAAAGGGGTGTTTTCCAAAGATTTTTCTGGAACAGAGCTGACTAATGGAACTTTCTGGATGCTGCTAACATTCTCTATCTGTACTGTCCAATATGGTCAGTAGCCACTTGCCACATGTGGACGTTGAGCATCCGATATGCGGCTAGTGTGAGTGAGGGGCTGAGTTTTTCATTTTATTTAATTTTAATCAGTTTAACTGTAAACCATCGCGTGTGACCAGCGGCTACTGTATTGGACACCAGAGTCCTAAGAGCTGTGGGACACGGAACAGGAAGGGGAGGCTTCCGGGAGGAGGCAGCATTAGGTGGGACCGGGGAGACTCCAGCCAGCTCCTCGTTCTTCTTCCCTGACGCCCGCTGGAGCACACTCAGCTCTGGCTGGGCCTACAAGCATATTTTGGAAAAATCTCTTGTCACCGTTCCCAGCTCAGCCAGGGACTCCTCTGACCTTGTGTACCCTCTCTGAGGTCACTGTTGGGTGTGGCCTGAGCCCTCATCCCTCCAGGAGCTCCTGAGGCATTGTGGAAAAAGCAGGAAGCCCCAGTGTCTTTCAAGAACCAGCTTTGATGTTAGAAAGAGGCAGGCGTGACCCCAGCTCAAGGTCACAGGGACGGGGGCAGGGAGCGAGTCAGAGACAGACAAGCAAAACAGAGAGCCAGGGCCAGGCAGAGCGTGAGGCAGAGACGGATGGAAAGAGAGACAGAGCCAGGAGAGGCTGGCCACAGACACAGAGAGAAGAGACAGCCAAGCCAGCAGGACAGACAGACAGAGAGGTACACCAGGGAGCCACGGCTAACACAAGCCAGAAACAAAGGGACACGCAGCTGGAGGCAGACTGACAGACAGCCAAAGGCAGGACCAATTCGCCCAAGGACCAGAAAACAGGCTGAACAAAACGCAGCAGCCTACACCCTGGGCAATAGAGAGACCCCGTCTCTACAAAAAATAGAAAAGTTAGCTGGGGGCATGGTGGTGCACACCTGTAGTCCCAGCTACTCAGGAGGCTGAAGCAGGAGGATCACCTGAGCCCAAGAGCCAGGATGACAGAGTGAAACTCTGTCTCAAAAAAAGAAAAAAAAAAGAAAGAAAGAAAAGAAAAGGCAGCCTGTGGCCCAGGAGAGGAGAGGTGGGGTCCCCCAGGCCGTCTCTGAGCTCTCTGGCACAGCCAGTGACTGCACTTGCAGAGCAGACCACTAGAGGGCGGCCTTGCTCCAGCCACTGCCCACTAGCCAGAAGTTCAGCTTCCAATATGGTCACAGCCAGACTCCTCCCCTCGGGGGCAGCAGACATGGCTGAAGGGTATAAGATGCTTGGATAGGGGGACCCAGAGCATGCACACCCTAGCCTGGAGAGTCCCCTCTTCTCATCTCAGGATCTTCTCAACTGACCCCTTCCCTCCACACTCCCAGTCCCCAGCTTTGTTGTCCCTTTTCTGACACCCCCTGGGGATACCAGAGCACTTCAACATCTGGGGATGCTGTCAACTTTTCTGCCTTTGCCTGAAAAGGGCACCTGCAGATCTTGGGTCTGGGAATTGTCCTGGGCTCCTGCCAAGGGGCCCGGCCCCCTCCTCATAGACTCTTGGGTCAAAGGGCACTTCACGTAGATCCCGAGGTCCTACTGGACCCCATGCTCAGCAGCAGCTGCAGGGCTAAAAATGCAAGTGCAGGCTTGGGCTGCATTAACAGAAGTAAACATCTAGACTGCATTCAGCAACGAGGCCCAGTTCTCTGGTCACATCTTTGGAATGGTTGTTAATAAACCAATGTTAACTCAGGAGGAAGAGCAATGAGGAAACACGTCATAGTAACAAATACAGACATGCGCCACACACTGACATTTCGGTGAGCTCACATATAGTTATAATGCCATATTTTCACTGTACTTTTCATATGTTTAGATACACACATACTTACCATTGTGTTACAATTGCCTGCAGTATTCAGCGCAGTAACATGCTGTGCAGGTGTGCAGACTAGGAGCAGCAGGCTGTACCACCTAGCCTAGCTGTGTAGCAGGCTGTAAGGGCACTGTGATGTTACCTCAGTGACAAAACTGCCTAACAACGCATTGCTCAGAACATGCCCTGTCGTTAAGCAACATGTGACTGTACCAGCAGAGGAGCACCAACACTTATGTACTTCTCCTCCGATCCTTACACCAGCAAACACAGTTATGCCCATTGTACAGATGAGAACATCTAATGACTATCTTATAAGTGTGGATATTTGTCAAGGTTTCATTTCAGGCCTCTTCTCTTCTTCCTCTGCACATATTCCCTAAGCCATGTCTGTTCCCATGGCCTACCCTTCATTTCCGGATTAAGTCTCTTGTCCAGATCTGTCTCCTGGGTTCCCGACTAGTCCGTCCCCTGCCTTCAATGGCCCTCCGCCAGACTCCACCATTCGCAATGCAGCCAGCCTCATCCTGTGACCCCAGCAGCCCCCACCCCGGAGCTCAGATCCCAGCACCGCTCTCCAGCCCTGTCCCACCTCCCAGGCTGTGCTTCACCTCCACCTGTCACAGCTCCCAGCTGCTCCCTGCTGCCACTCCTGCCCTTACCACTGCAGCCAGGCTGGTCTTTCCAAAACATAAACCTCACCGTACCACTCCCTGCCAGCAGCTTTGCGTTGCTCCCAGGGCAGAGTTCAAGGTCCTCGCTGTGGCGATGCAGCCCTCATGACCCTCCCCCATCTCCACTGCACTCGGTGTCAGGCCTGACCGCCGCCACCCCTGTCCCCTCCAGCTGGCCACGCTGCCCTCACACACTCTTTCTCCCTCGGTCCACCCACTCCGCCCTGCCCTCAGCCCTTCCTGCAGCCCCAGCCTGGCTAGATGCTCTCAGCGTCCTCCCAACCTCTCCCCGGCAACTGCGGCGCGCTGAGGTTGCAATGGTGGTGCAGTTATGTCCTTGGTGTCCGCCACCTTCAGCAGAGGGCAAGCCCCCAGAGGGTCAGGGTCACGTCTGTCTTGGCCACTATGGATCCTAGCCCTGGACCTGAGCCTGGGAGAGGTGGGTGCTGAGTAAATATTTGTTGAGTGAATGCGTAACTACACGCCTCCCCGCCTCCCGCGGGAGCCCGCCTGAACCTGGACAGATCTGACCCTTGGTCACTTCTTCCTGCTGTTGAGCTCAGTCCTCTGCCTTTAACCTTCCATTAGGGCGGCTCACAGGTCCTGGGGAGGGCGGAGCCGCCCCCTCTGGCAGTGTCCTGCCTTCCCTCCGCCCATGCTCCCCTCAGCCACCAGAGGGCAGCCGTGCCACGGCAGGGCCCTCCCCGGCCGGGAGCCATCGCAGACACCAGGGCCAGGCCTCCGCAGGTCGCACACCGACCCTGTGTTGGGGGCGGGGGCAGACAGTGATTCTTCCCTGCCTCCCGCCCCACACGCACGCACGTGTTGGCACTCAGAAAACAGTGCCCCGAAACGGAGGCCTCGGAAGTAGCCTCAGAAGCAAAACTCCTCTGACCTCCTGTCCTCCTGTCTCTCAGTCCCATTCTGCCCCAAGGCGGGTCTTAGAAGCCAGAGCCCTTACCCGCAGAGCCGGCCATAACCCCTAAAACTATTCTGCATAAAAACTGGCCATAAAGAAGTTATCTCACCCACCTTGTTTGACGGTAGCCACCAGACCCCCGTTCCTGAGAGGGTCCTGCCCCACGCCCAGAAGAAAGGAATGCTGCCCAGAAAGGCGGAGAAGAATCTAGACAGACAGGCCTTGCTGGGCTCCCCCTCAGTCTGTTAGCATTAGGTCATACCATTTTTGTCCAATCGTATGTCTACACAGCTGTCCGTACTTTGTTGAACCTAAGCATAAAAATGGACAATTTCCCCTGTATCTTTGGGTCTTCGTTCCGAAGGCTCCTGTGTATACATGTTAAATAAATTTGTGTGCCTTTTCTCCAACTCATCTGCCTCTCATCAGCGATTTTTCAGTGAAGGCTCAGACTGCGCCCTCTCGGGCTTCTCCTGCTCTGAGCACTCAGTGCTCTCCCTGCCCCAAGAGGGGGGACCCCCTTCTCCCCCACCTAGGTGCCCCTCCCATCTCCTCCTGCCCCAGCAGCCCTGGCCTGGGAGCCCGGTCTCTGGCTCTTCCTCTCTGCGCCTCATCTCCCCTTCAGCGAAAAGAAGCGGGTGCATCAGGAGACAGATTCTGAGGTCCCTTCCAGCTGACAGATCTTGCAGTCCTTTGCTGGCACTGCCGTACAAGTACCACTGGCTGGGTGGCTTAAACAACAAACTTGTATTTTCTCAGGTTCTGGAGGCTAGAAATCCAAGATTAAGGTGTGGACATGGTTGGTTTCTTCTGAGGCCTCTCCCCTCGGCCTGCAGACGGCCGCCCTCGCCCTGTGCCTTCACCGGGTCTTTCCTCTGTGCATATCAGTGTCCCAATTTCCTCTTCTTCAAGGACACCAGTCACATAGGCTTAGGGCCCACCCATAGGCCCTCACATTAACTCGATTGCCCCTTTACGGGCCCTGTGTGCAAATACAGTTGACTGGTGCAGTTCAAACACGAATTTGAATCGCACCATCTGCCCATATGCAGATTTTCTTTTGCCTCTGCCACCCCTGATGCAGCAAGACCCACCCCTCCTCTTCCTCTTCCTCCTCAACCTGCTCTATGTCTTCACAAAGGATGAAGATCTTTATGATGATCCACTTCTACTTAATGAATATGAAATATATTTTAGCTTACTTTAAGAATCCAGTATATAACACACAAAAGGTATGTTAACCAACTGTGTGTTATGGGTAACAGTTGGCAGGCAGTTTAGCAGTTAAGTTTTTGGGAAGTCAAAAATTATACACGACTTGGCAACGGCAAGGGGGTCATCACGCCTCACCCCTGCATTGTTCAAGGTCAACTGTACAGTCACATTCTGATGTGCTGGGTGGGAGCTGTGACTTTAACACATGAATTTTGTGGGGACACAATTCAGCCCAAGGCACTGGGGAGACGAAATCTACACTGGATCATTGCTGAGTGCTACCGAATACTGGTAAGTACGGCTGAGTACCCTGAGTACTGCTGAGCACAGCTGAGTACTCTTCCCTTTCAGAGTCTCTTCCTTCCTCCCACTCCCCCTGCCGCCTTTTCCACTGTGGCCCTTTTCCACAGTGCCACTGTCCCTGGGAAATGGGAGGCAGCCCTGGGAGGGAGGGGGAGGGGGCTCTGGAGCACAGGTGGGAGGGGGAGGGAAATGCAGGGGGACAACCAGACTGGGTGCCAGAGAGGACACCCCCAGGAGGCCACCTAGGGTTAGGGTTTGCTCTGCAGGAGCAGCAAAGGGCGGAGGGGAAGGGCGTGCAGGGTCCTGAAGACACAAATAGAAACGATGTAACCGACGCTAACTAGACAGGAGCACAAAGCCGGGAGAGGACTGAGGAGGAAAGGAGGCGCTCAGGACGCTGGAGGGCAGCAAGCCGGGTGGGATGTGGGATGACAGGGTTGATCACAGATGATCGCAGACAGGGAAGGGGAAGGCGAGGCTGGCTGTGCCCTTAGCAGGGCGGGGGCAGTTCCAGTGGGACATCCTGGATCCTCCGATCTTCCCAGGCAGCTCCCAGAGGCGGCAGAGCCAGGGAGAGGCAGGAAGAGCAACGCCGGCTGCTGGGGGTGGGGGCCTCTGGCCTTGCCGCAGCCGTTGAGGCTCAGGGTGCAGGAGCCTGAGTCGGGAGAAGGGGCAGCCGGACTGCGGCTGTGGGCACAGGAGAGAGGCAGAGCCCGGTCAGGAGACGCCCAGGTGAGGCCAGGTCTCTCCCCAGCAGGCATCAGAGCCTGGAGGGAGAGGGACCAGGCAGGGTGGGAGCCTACCAGGCGGGCTAGGGGAGAGGACCCCAGGACACTCCACACGGAGCTGGGTGGCGCCGTATATGTGTTTTCTGCAGGAAGTGCTTCCCCAAGCATTTCAAAGACACATGTGGGCTCAGATAGGTTAGGAGCCAGTGGCTGAATGACACTTGGGACACCAAGTCCAAACTCAGGCCAGCAGCAGCATCCCAAAGCTCGTGGGAAGGGTGTGGCACCGTTTTCCTGGAACATCCACCAGGCAGGAGGGAAAGAGCTGCCAGGAAGAGGCGCAGCAAAGTTTCCCAGGCAAACCACGGCCCCGGCACTGAGTGCTCCCCTTAAAGCCGCCCTCAGTCCAGAAACATCTGTGAGCCCTACTGTGTGCCTGACAGGAGCCTCGCCCTGGAGATGAGCGTGGTCCTGGGGGGACGAGCATTTCTGTCTCCTCACCTGGCACACACAGGGCAGGGCACAGATGGGGCCCCGGGCCTTTGCACATGCTCTTCCCACAGCCGACCCCAGCCCCGAGCTTGACAAGGCAAAGAGCAAGCTCATGTCTTTGGGGGAGGGGACAGGGTGTCCTGGAAGTGACTCCCTTGGGACCATTTGAACGTTCCCATTTCAGTGTAAGGACTGTGGGGGAGGGAAATGCACAGTGCACTCTGCACTATCTTTGCAGAAAAATAATTCATTTTTCACTAACTTCATGGGAACGCGATCTCTTGTTTTATGACTGAATTATGCGGGACGTGCTCAGAACGCAAGGACGGGCATTGGATCCTAGCGCACTGGCCTGTACCAGCACCTGCATCTCCTGCCGCCCTGCAGGGTGTGAGCTTTGCAGGGAGGGAGGCCGGTCTGGGCTGCTCAGCGCTGTATCCCCAAGATACTCGGTGCTCCCTGGGGCTGGCAGCTTAACTTGAGAAAATAAATAAGACCTCACAAAACCAGGAACCAATGCATGAATGTCCAGGCCTGGCCAGGTAGCCAGGTCTCCTCATCCTCAGCTCAAGGGAGACCCAGAGGCCAGAAGAAGCCACTGTGATCACAGCCTCTTGAAAAGCCCAAAGGGAAAGCCCATGTCCCTGTTCTAGAACGTGCATCTGTCCCCTTCCCCCTCAGCCCTGGAGGGGCTGGCTCACTCCCCACGGAGGCAGCTCTGTCTGCGCATGCCCATCGGGGCAGGGGCGGGCCCAGCTTGGAGGGCTTGACCTCCTTACCATGATTTTTGGAGACAGCAACCCCAGGAAGGAAGCCTCCATCAGGGACCTGCCAAGAAACTTTTTTAAAAAATTTGTCATTGAAAAGCACCGTCATTTAATAAATTAAGCTCCATTTTTGGCTGGTTTGGGGGATTTTTTTCCTCTGTCCCATTCGGATCTTATGTTTCCAGTGGTGTCTCTGGTGAGGCCCTCAATAAATCGCAGCTTGTCTGGTTTCCAAAACAATTTGAGAAATAAAATAGTAAAAGAAAAAACACCAAGATGCAGCAACAGGGACCTAACACGTGAGGTCCCAACACGAGACCTCACACCCCGGAGCTGTGGTTGATGCCAGGGAAGCGCGGGCACCTCCAAGTCCAGGAAAACAGCTGGAGGAGGGTCACAAGACCGGCTCGTGCCACTGTCCCTGTTTCTCTCTCACTCGGGTTCATTTGGTGATGTCTGAGGAGGCTGTCCTCTGGGGGAGGAGAGGAGAGGTGGAGAGATGTGACCACTGTCACAACGTGGAGGGCGAGGGGTCAGGGACAGAGCCCCGAGCAGGAGGGGGACCCTCAAGCTGAAGAAGCTGCCCTTGGACCCAGCACGAGGGCTGGTTTCATGTTACTTTCTATTTATTTCCCCTTTGTCATTCCTGAACCGTGAACAATATTTTGTTAAATACCCCAATCGTGACTCAGCTGTGTTTAGGGAAATTGAGGCAATGATCCCAGTTCAGGCCCAGGCCGGGCCAGCCACTACAGCCAGGCCGCAGAGCTGCTTAGTGGCAGAGCGAAGGGAGGCAGAAAGAATCCTGGAAGACAAATGAGGCTGCAGAATCCAGTCTTGGGTCCCGAGTGCCAGCCCTGAGGGATTGGGAATGGATTTTGTTCGGAGGCAGTTCCTACACAGAGAGTCTCCCGGCAGCTCTGAGCTGCTCCCTGGCTGTTCTCCACCGGGAGGTCTCCAAAAGGGCGAGTCACTCGGAGCAGCTTCCATTCCGCACAGAGTGAGGCAGGCGGGGCCTTTTCCATTGTTGGGAAAATCTTGTCTTTATTTACAGCCCAACTCTGCTGCACCCAGGAGCAAGCCTGCGGTCATCCCAGCATGACCGTAAATCCATTCCTCTCCGTGAAACTCTCCCACCCTGGAACGGGTCTGTGCCAACAAGGTTATCCGATCAGCGCCCCATCTCCATGGGCTCTGCCATCTGTGGCTTCCACCAGCCACGGACTGAAAATATTTGCAAAAAACAAGTGTCTGTACTGAACATGGACAGACTTCTTTTGTCACTATTCCTTAGGTGATACAGTATGAATTATTTGCAGAGCATTTACATTGTATTAGGTGTCATAAGTAATCCAGAGATGATTTAAAGTATATGGGAGGATGTGCATAGGTTATATGCAAATATTACACCATTTTCTATCAGGGACTTGTGCATCTGTGGATTTGGGGACCCGCAAGGGGCCTGGAACTGGTCCCCCACGGATACTGAGAGCCGACTGCATATGGAACGTGAACAGGGTTTTCCCACTGACTTCCATGAGGCAAGCAGAGATGTGTTTCTCTCCAAGAAAGGAGGGCAGAGCAGGGCCGGGAATGGGAAAGGAAGAAGCAGGGCTACGTGGAGCTCTCATTACTGCAGGATGTGGTTTTAATTCCATTCTTCTCTCGCAGCCTGTATTCCATGCCCAGTTTATTAAGGGTTCCAAATTAAGTACAGAAGATGTAATTGCAACATGGAGATGCTGAATTGGTCTCAAAGACTGTCAGGCGGTAAAAAACAAAATAAGCGGACCCCAAATCCAGGAGAGAGAAAGCAGATGTCGGTGCCCATTGGAACATCTTGAATGAGGGGCCCTGACCAGCCCTCATGAGTGCTGGGGTGGGGGTGGGGGACTTGGGCCCATGGAGCCACTTCAAGCCCTCCAGGGTCCAGGCCCTTCGGAGTGACCAGATCTGGCCATCCATGCACTCCCTCCTTGCCTCCGGATGTGAGCATGTCCTGCACTGTCAGGCCACCTCTCTGCAGTCCAGCTCTGCAGAGTCCAGCTTTGACCTCTGGCCAAAGGTTTTCCACCTCCACGCCTCATCCCTACTTTTCCAGAATTCCCTTTGGCCCATCCATTTGATGCTTTCTCCTCCTTCGAGCTTCAGAGACAACCAAGACCCCACGGGCAGTCCCCACTAACTCCCCGCACAACCCCCCACACACACTCTGCCTCTGCCTCCCTGCCTTGTCCCCTCCCCACATCAGAGCCACTCCTTGCCCCAGCACAGAACCTGCACAAGGCACTCCATTTGTTTATTTGTTAAAACACCCTCTCCCTGACCTTGCACCTTCTCAACAACCTGCCCAGCCCCCTCTGGACCCTCCTTTCCCCGCTGCGCCATGGAGAGCTCCTTGACCTCCTGGTGCCTGGTCCAGCGGCTGCCCACCGTCCTGCCCAGCGCTCTGCGGCACCCCATGCTAGTCATCGCCACGCCCTGGGCTTGTGTGACCGTGGCTTCCCTGCCTCCTTCCTGCTTCTCTCTACATCCCTTTTCCAATTTCTTTTCAGACCCTTCTTGGACAGCTCTTCAAATGCGTTGTTCTCCAGAATTTTGTCCTAGACCCTCTTCTCTTCTCATGCCACCATCTTCCAGAAGGACCTAGAACCCATCCCCTGCCCCCACCATCACCCAGATGAAGAGCGTGTCCCAGACCTCCACATCCATTTATTTGCCTATTGAGACAGTCCTCCTCCCACAGTGCCCCCAATCCTCCATCCACCCCCCATTCCCTCTCTCCAGGCCTGGAAAGCCAGCCTCCCACCAGCTCCTGCCCAGAGACCCTCCCCCAGACCCCTCTCCCTGTCTACCAGCTGCCACAGTCATACAGCTAGGGAATGCAAGGGACCTTATTGTATTGAGGGCCACTGGGTGCCAGGCACTGTGCCAAGAGCTTTCTCATATGCCATCCCATTTAAGCTTCCAACGCCCCTGTATGTTAGATATTGCTACACTTACTTTTACTCATGAGGAAACTGAGGCTCATAGATGTAAGCAACTTGCCCAGGTCTTAAAGCCACTAGGGGCAGAGCCGAGTGCATATGGAGCCAGGGCTGGCCTGAGTTCCACACCCCACCCCAATTTATTTCCTACCTGCTCCCCAAAATGCAAATCTGGTCACACCACCCATTACCTCTTCATTGCTCTCCAGGCAAAATGCAAACTCCTCAGCCTGGCATGGAAGGCTGTCCCCAAGCTGTCCCAGCCCACCTCCTACCCCAGCTGGACGGAACAGTTGTGCTTGCCTCTGCCAGTTGGGATATTCCCCGCCCCATGCAGCCTCCTCTGCCTGGAACAGTTTCTGCCAGTGAATTTCTTGCTAGTTCAGAACAGCCAATAGCTGCCTTCCCTGGGAAGCCTCCCAGTCTCTCTGGAGCTCCCAGGACACTATGCATTAGCTGGGTGCTGGCACTTACCACCCTGCCTTGTAATCACTTGTTCAATCTTCCAGTGTCATTTTTACCTTTGTACCTGCAGGGCCCAGCACAGGTCCCGGATGCATCAGAAAGTACCCCAGTAAAAGCAGGAAGAAAGATGGAACAAGCCCCTCTGCCGGATCTTCTCAAAGTGGAGTCCCCAAGACCAGCAGTGGCAGAAAATAGCTCAACCCCACCTCAGACTCTTAGAATCAGACTCTCAGGGGCCAGGATCTGAGGATGTGTGTTTTAAATGAGCTCCCCAAGAGATTCTCCTACACAATGAAACTTGAGAATTTCTGATCTAGACGAGTGCTTGGTCCTGAGCTTTTCTAGGCCAGCCTTGAAATACCGATGAGACACTCAGCGACTGTCTGATTATAGACCACCAGGACAATGTCCTCCAAACGTTTTTGTATCAGAACATGCATAGAGAACAACACTTTTGGGCCATTCTGGAGGAAACAGACAAAACCACTCAGAGCTGGAGGTGAAAGGCCTGGGACCCCACCCTGCCCCGAGCTCCACCAAGTGTAGGCGATCAATACCTCGGCAGGCCTGGAACCCGTTCCCGACACCCCACGTGGGAAGCTCTGATTGCCGAGAGCTATCCGCAGGCACAAGAAGCCAGACACGGCTGCCTGGCACTCATGCGCGCTGGTGCTAACGAGCTTGGAGGAATCTTTGGTGAGGCCTGAGCTGAAACAGCACCATGGCCCTCCAAAGCTTGGAACCATTCCCACCACAGGACACTAGTTTAGGGTCTCCCAGCCTTGGGAACCACACATGGAGGAAAGAAAATGTGACAGCTCTGAGTGTCCCCTGCTGGGTTTGAGATTGTCATATCTGAGGCAACCCCTGGGGTCCTTCCCTCAGACTTCACCCTTCCCTTACCCTCCCTGGAGGTGGGACAGGCGGCCAGCGAGAGGTGACTCGTGAGTAGACGCTAAGTTTTCCCCTGCCAGAGGAGGGCTGCTGCAGTGCTGGGACAAAACCTCCCGGGCCAGTGAATTGCTTTAGTGGAATAAATGGAGGGTGGGGCTGGAGGTAAAACAGAACTCGCAGCGGCTGTGAGCTCTAAAATCATTCTCCAAAGCACTGCTCCCTGCCAGGTAGAATATACTCTCTATGGGCCCCACACTCACCTGCTGACCTTTCTGGAGGGCCTAAAAATATAGAAAATTTACCTTTACAAAACATTAAGGAGGATCTGCAAGCTGGAAGAGCCCTTAAGTCGTTGAATCTTTTTAGATAAGGAGCTGGTACCCTGCACGATCCTGGGAGTTCTCAGTGCCTGATTGGGAGATGCAGCCTGGTTGTTAACAAAAGACCTATGATGACGTGCCACATTGCAAAAATTCCTTTCTCCCCAGGATTTACACAGTGAGCAGGAGAATTTATATTCTGTGAAGACCCTGGGAGCTCTGAGTAAAGGGACCATCACTGGTGAGGCTGCTGGTGCCTAGCAGTATGAAACATATAAACGGGCGTTCAGCAATTTGTCAACCAGTGGTTAGATGGATGGTTGGATGGGTGGATGGATGCCTGGATGGGTAGATGCATGTATGTGTGGATAGATGGATGGGTGGATGATGGGTGATGGATGGATGGATGAAGGTGAAAGGGTTTCTCTTTTTGGGAGTTCCTCCTGCATATCCCTAGAAGGGTCAAATCACCGTTGTGATATTGTATACATGCTTTTGTCCACAGTTGCTGGCTCATAACTCCTACAGCCCTTGATATAATGTCAGGTAACTCTGGGCCTCAGAAGCAGGTCCCAGGAAACAGAATCTCTCTCTGATCTTCTGCCTTCCTTTCACCTGCTCCTTTTTTCTCCCGAAGGCAGGAATCTTCCACACACTTTTCTGTCTTGCAGTTGGCCA
Organism: Mirza zaza; assembly: GCA_008750895.1. Taxonomy (NCBI): domain Eukaryota; kingdom Metazoa; phylum Chordata; class Mammalia; order Primates; family Cheirogaleidae; genus Mirza; species Mirza zaza. The sequence goes on along the minus strand of VSMD01139593.1, from coordinate 70,622 downwards.
TAAAGAAATACTCTGACCTACCTTGCCTGATTGTAGGTCTTAATACCCCCATTTCATAAGGGGCTCTGCACCATATCCCGGAGGAAGGAACGCTGCACAGAGAGGCCAAGAAGACTCTGAATAGACAGGCCTTGCTGGGTTCCCCGCTCAGTCTATCAGCACTAGGTCACACCCTTTTTGCCTTGCCAACCTGAAATCATGGAAAGGAGTTCATTAAACAAAAAGCTGCGAATGACCATTTGGGGAAACACAGACTCCAGAGAAATGGGGTCTAGTGCTCTGAAGTTAAAAGTTAAGGTCTTGCATATAGAGGCAGAAGGCAAATTTAGTAGGCTTATAACATTTTCTGTGCAAGGCTGGCTTATGAGTCACAACAATTTGATTAGTTACAGTTCGTTTTCTTTTCCCTTCAGCTCTTTTTCCTTTCCAGTTTAAAAGGGTGTATTTAACATTCTGTCTGACGTGTGTGTGTGAGACAGGAAAAAGTGAAGTTAATCTGTAATGAAGATCAACAGCAAGAGGGAAGAGGGTTTCTCTGGCACCCTTTAGCAGTTTATATCATTTTACAAAACAATGTATGTTTTCTATAATGTAATCTATAATCAGGGAAACAAAGGTTACAGCCACCTAAGTTACAGCTGCCTGTCACATGACTCAGGTGCCATAATCGCATTCCTTGATGGCTCAAAATAATTTAAAGTTCCAACAGCCTGATTTTGAATTACTTATGTTCACAGTCCAGTCACATTTCTACATGGTTGGATGTGCTTCGGTCACGCCTATCCAATGAAGTCTTCACAAAAGCCACAAGAGGACAGCTTCCTGAGAGCTTCTGGACAGTGGAACTCATGGAGGCTTGCAGGAAGGTGAACAAGAACTCGTGCTCACGCTGGGAGGGGGTCACACCCCAGCTCCATGCTAACAGAAGCTCCTGTGCTCTGGACCCCTTCCAGATTTCGCCTTATGTATTTCTTCACCAGGCTGTTTATTTGTGTCCTTTAAAATATCTTTTATGAGCCAGGTGCAATGTCTCACACCTGTAATCCTAGGGCTTTGAGAGGCCGAGGCAGCAGGATCATTTGAGCCCAGGAGTTCGAGACCAGCCTGGGCAACATAGCAAGACCCCAGTTCTATAAAAACTAAAAAAAAAAAAAAAATATTAGCCAGGTGTGGTGACACACACCTATAGTCCTAGGTGCTTGGGAGGCTGAGGTGGGAGGATCACTTGAGTCTAGGAGTTTGAGGTTACAGTGAGCTATGATCATGCACTCCAGCATCGGTGACAGAGCAAGACCCCATCTGAAATAAATAAATAAATAAATAACTCTTTATAATAAACTGGTAAACATAAGTAAATGTTTCCCTGAGTTTTGTGAGCTACCCTAGCAAATTAATCCAGCCTAAAAAGGGTGTCATGGGAACACCAACTTGAAGCAGGTCTGTCATGGGAACTAAAAATAAAATCTTAAGCCCCTCGACCAACTGAACAGACCCCCTCTTGGCCAAGAGGAGCCAGAGAAACCTTAAAAACTCAGTTCTAGGCCATGACAGGATGGTAGGTCAAACACATTCCATTATACCCTCTCCCTTTTACAGTTTAGACACAACTGACCAGCATTTATGTTAAAATAGGGTCATAAGACTGCTGAAACAGACACCTTGTGGCAGTAAGATACCAAATTATAAACAGGACCTAAGGCCATGCCAGGCAAGGGTTAAGTCATGCACCCCTACAGTTAAAGAATAAACCATGTTCTAACTGCCACAAGGCTTTTCTTTTTCTCTAGCAGCTAAACAAGCACTGGCCTCGAGATAAGCAATTGCCGCTCATCCACTAACTGACCCCCACTGTTCCACAAGCCATAACTACAGCTTTGATGATTGGACAAGAGACTGATTTCAGTAACTTTCTCCTGATAAGAGACCACTGATTACAGACTGGTTCTGTCCAGTTTACAAGGGCCACACCCAGGCTCTTCTTATGTCCTGAAAAGATCTTTAGATATATAAGGCCTAATTATAATACATTTAAATGGATGAGTCTCCACCCCAAAGTGAACATGGGACACATGTAACATGCATGTTTGCTCATCACGCCTGCATGCATTCCCCTTCATGAATATTCATAGCTCCTCCTATAACCTGTTGAATATGTATACTTAGCCAACCTGTTTAGCATAAATTCCTGACTTTTGCTCCCTCCTCCAAAGTGCCTGCCTTTCCACCTCTGCTGGAGGCTACATTTCCCAACCTGTCAGGATAGCCATCCTGCCATTTGTAACCTTCTCTAAGAAATGAAGTTCTCTTTTTCTAGATTTAGTGATCTCATCATTTTTCAGTTGACAGTCAGAAGTTCCAGAGGCCCAGACTTGTCATGGATGTCTAATGTAGGAGCAGTCTTGTAGGACTGAGCCCTCAGCCTGTGGGATCTGACACTGTCTCCGGATAAACAGTGTCAGAAGTGAATTGGATTGCAGGACACCTGGCTGATGTCCACTGCAGCACTGAGTGCTTGCCTGCCGGTGGTGAGAAACCCACACACATTTGGTCACAGAATCCTTCCAGTTGGTTGTTGTGCCTTGAGAGCAGAGGGAAAACTTGCTTTTTCTACACTCTGTTGGACACCCCTCCCCACCACTTTGGCATAGACACAGATTGGTTGAGCTGAATGGAGACCGGGCAGCCTGTCGGGTGATGTGAGGGAAATTAGGGGGACATAGGCAGTCTCGAGAGCACACGGAAAGGAGGAGCCTGTTGCCAGATTAACCCACCTCTCCATGTATGTATCATCATGCGTTCGAGGTTTGTTTTTTTTTTTTCTTTTTTACCACCACGTTTTTCCTACCACCTACCTCCCTTTGCTAGGGGCCAGAAGAGACTAATTAAGCCAGAAAGACCTTACAGACCATCCAGTCAGAGGAAGCACACTGTCCCTTAAACATGTTTTATTTGGCTACGATAGCCATTTAAAACTTTGCATTAGATATTAGCATGTAAAAATCAGATCTTATAAAAAAAAATACAGGTTTTTGTTTTACTGGGGGAAAAAAAAAAAAACAGAAGAACTGGCAATATTTCCCTGGCACTTTCTCCTGATAACAATTGACTGGCACTGGGCCAAAGGTTGCCCAGTCAGGTGGGGTGTACATTCTCTAGTTTGCCACAGTCCCTACTTTGCCCTATTGTGCCCCTCTGCCTGCTTCACTCGTTTAACAGTTGCTGTCCATTTGGTTCTCAAAGTGTGTGAGTGCTTTGCACAAATCCAATTCTATTGAATAAAGGAATGCATTGTGAATTCAATAATTAAATGTCTATTTCTTTCCCAACTCATCTTGAACTTCGTACCATCTGTGCTATTCAAGCTCTATGCTCCATGACAACTCAAAACACCCACCCAAGGCGAGTACTCCTGGGCTTGCCTTCCCTGGACTAGAACTCGCTTGCCAATCTCCGTGCCCTGGGCCTTGCTGCTGAGCACACAGATCAGCCCAGAGCTGGGAGATCCCAGCTGGAGCAGGGCAGGAAGGCTGGATCAAGGTGCTGGGGCAGCAAGCCAGAGACTGCACCCTAACCAAGGGGGACGGCCAAGGTCCTGCCTGCACCGTGGGGCTGAGAGTTGGGTGTGGGGGTTCGATGTCGCCAAATACGGGGCTGAGGGCTGAGGGCTGTGCTTGTCACAGCTGCCCCCACTACTCTGCTTCCCTTCCTCGCCTAACTTCTCCCACCTCCCCCTCAACTCTCCGCAGTCTTCTGCCCCAGCCACATGCTAAAATGGCCCTGCTGGGTTCACCAGTGACCTCCCACCTCCCGAACCCAGGAATTTGACCACCTCAGCCGGATGGCACGCTGCCCACCACTCCTTCCTCCCTTGGTGACCTTAACATCGCCCCACCCCCTGCTCTTCCCTTTCTGATTTCTCCCATCTCCCACCTCCGCCCACCCAGCATCTCCCACGTGACTTGCGAGTGTACTAAACCAGTCCCCGGGAGAGACTGGATTATCCAGCCTGGCCTCTGACCCGTGTCTTGCAAAGGCTGGCAAGCCCCCCCCCCCCCGACCCTAGTGGCTTGTGCACGATGCTCCTTGGAGATCTTCTTGCCAGGTTCCTGAGACTGTAGGACAGCAGCCTTCTCACGTCCCTGAGAAGATATTGATGACTCATTACGGCCAGGAACCGCAAGGTAAATACAGTGGAGTTGTTACATGTGCACTCTACTTACATGAGTTTCAATCTTTGCGCTCAGAGAGAAGGGAAAGGGCCAGCTGAAGTAGTGTGGGCAATTATGCTCCCCTCTGACACAGTGTTTGTCCCACAGCGAGTCTCCGAGCCCAGAGAGACCTGAATTTGCTCTCCCCGTGTGCCTCTCATCATGCGGGCATCTTGCTGAGCTAAGCGTCATTCTGGTGTTTAACAGTCAACGTTTTTCAAACATGGCACCTAATAAATGCCAATTCCCCTACTCACTAAGAAGCTGAGTATTCTCCTTACTCAGCTGAAGAATAAGCAATCTGGTCCACACTGGGGGGACGTTGGCTGCATTGTTGATGGACATGAGTTATTTCCACCTTTTGGCTATCGTGAATAACACTGCCACGAACATTGGCGTGCAGGTATCTGTTTGAGTGCCTGGTTTTTATTCTCTTGAGTACATATCTAGGGATGGAATTGCTGGGTCATATGGTAACTCAATATTTAACTTTTTGAGAAACAAACTGTTTTTCATAGTGGCTGCACCATTTTACATTCCCACCAACAATGTACAAGTGTCCCAATTTCTCCAAATCCTCACCGATACTTGTTATTTTCCATTTTTGAAATTATAACCATCCTAATGTGTATGAATTTGTGTCTCATGGTGGTTTTGATTTGCATTTGCTAGTGTCTAAGGATGCTGTGCAACTTTCGTGTGTTTATCGGCCATTTGTATATCTTCTTTGGAGAAGTAAATGTCTATTCAGGTCCTTTGTTCATTTTTAATGAGGTTGTTTGTCTTTTTGTTGTTGAGTTGTAGGAGTTCTTTATATACTATGGATATTAAACCCTTATCAGATATATGAAATTTGTAAATATTTTCTGCCATTCTGTAGGTTGTCTTTTCATTTTTTTATATATATCACTTGATGTTCAAAAGTTTTAAATTTTGATGAAGTCCATTTTATTCATTTGTTGTTGTTGCTTGTGCTTCTGGTGTAATATCTAAGAATCCATTGCCCGATGTGTTTACAGATCTTACGCATCTTCATTAGATTTATTCTTAGATTGTTCAATTTTTTTGTTATCGTTACTATATTAACAAAATTTATCAATTGTTCTTCCTAATTGTTGCTAAGATCTAGACACACAATTGACTTCTATTTATTATGGATCTTATATCTTTGCCAAATTCTCCTGTTATTTCAAATAATTTATATTTTCTTATTTTTTCTTTTCTGAGACAGGGTCTCATTATGTTGCTCTGGGTAGAGTGCAGTGGTGTCATGATAGCTCACAACAACCTCAGACTCCTGGGCTCAACTGATCTTTGTGCCTCAGCCTCCTGAGTAGCTGGGACTATAGGCACACACCACCACACCTGGCTAATTTTTCTTTCTTTTTTTTGCTTGTAGGGATGAGGTGTGTTCTTGCTTAGGCTGGTCTCAAACTCCTGGCCTCAAGCGATCCTCCCACCTCAGCCTCCCAAAGTACTATAATATATTTTCTTTTGGATTTTCTATATAGAAATTATACCATTTGTAAATAACAACAGTTTTGCTTCTTCCCATCTGATCCTCTGTGTGTGTGCATGTGTGAGCTTGTGTGTGTATGTGTATGTGTGTGTGTGTATGTCTTAACATGCTGGAAAGAGCCTCCAATACAATGTGGAACAGGAGTGGGATAGTCGATGTCTTTGTCTTCTTTATGATTTTATAAGGAATGCATCTAACATTTCCCCATTTAGAATGAAGCTTATTGTAGAGTTTTCATCAATTCCCTTTTGAGAAATCTTGGTCTATTTCTATTTACTGCGTTTTTATCAATAGGTGTTTAATTTTATGAAATGCTTTTTTCTATATTTATTAAGAAGATCAAGGCTGAGCGTGGTGGCTCGCCTATAATCCTAGCACTCTGGGAGGCTTAAGCAGGAGGATCACTTGAACTCAGGAGTTCGAGACCAGCCTGAGCAAGAGCAAGACCCCCGTCTCTACTAAAAATAGAAAGAAATTAGCTGGACAACTAAAAATACATAGAGAAAATTAGCCTGGTATGGTGGCACATGCCTGTAGTCCCAGCTACCTGGGAGGCTGAGGCAGGAAGATTGCTTAAGCCCAGGAGTTTGAGGTTGCTGTGAGCTAGGCTGACACCATGGCACTCTAGCCCAGGCAACAGAGTGAGATTCTGTCTCCAAAAAATAAAAAAATAAAAATAAAAGAAGATCAAAAGGTTTTTCTATTTTATTTGTTTAAAAAACATCTTGGTTTTAGAATTTTATCTTTTTATCACTATTTTACTCAATTTGCTAACATTCGGGTTGTTTGATTATTTGAGACAGAGTCTCACTCCATTGCCTGAGCTAGAGTGCAGTGGTGTCAGCCTAGCTCACAGCAACCTCAGACTCCTGGGCTCAAGGGATCGCCTGCCACAGCCTCCCAAGAAGCTGGGATTCCAGGCCCACGCCACCACACCTAGCTAATTTTTTCTATTTTTAGTAGAGATGGGGTCTCACTCTTGCTCAGACTGGTCTCAAACTATTGAGCTCAAGCAATCCTCCCACCTAGGCCTCCCAGAGTGCTGGGATTACAGGTGAGCCATTGCACATGGCCTGAACATTTGGTTTTGTATTTTGCATATATATTTATTATTTAAATGGGTATGTAATTTTCATAAGCCATCTGTTCTTATCTTTGGTATCATGTTACCCTAGTTTCATAAAATGAAGTGGGGAGTGTGCTATCTTTTTCTTTATTTTTTTCTTTTTCTTCTTTTTTATTATTATATCCCATCTCCAGCTGGAACCTCTTTTTCTACTATCTGAATGATTTGTATAAAATTGCAATTATAACTTATTTGGTAGAACGCTCTTGTAAAAACACATGAAACTGTCATTTCAGTGTTACAGAGCTATTCAGAATTTTTATTTTATTCTGACACAGTTTTGGTAAGTTACACATTTTCTAGGAACTTGTCCATTTTTCCTAATACCTAATTTATTGATGATATCTTTTGTTGGCAATATTAGATTACCTTTTTAAACATTGTTAAGTCTGTAGTTACATCCCTTTTTACTTTTTACTCATACAGTTAATGTTTTCTCTCTCTTCCTTTCTCCCTCCCTACTCTCCTAGTTACACCAGAAGTTTGTCTGTTTATTAATTTTTTTTAAAAACAAACCCCACGTTTAGCTCTGTTGACTCTATTGTATCAATGTTTTCTATTTTATGATTTCTGCTCATGTTTTTACTATGGCTTTCCTTCTACTTTCTTTGGACCTATTCTGTTGTTTTTTTCCCCGACCATTTGTGTTGAACACTTAACATATTAATGTTCATCAGCCTTTTTTCTTTTCTAATATAAAAATCTAAGACTTTAAATTTCTCTTGAAACATTTTTTGCTGCATTGTATAAGTTTTTATATGTTGTATTTCCATTATTGTTCAGTTTGGGCTACTTTAATATTTATGCTATGGTTTTTTCTTGATTCATGAGAGATTTAGAAGTTGTTTTTTTTCCAAATACAGTCATGCATCACTTAATGACAGGGACTTCCGAGAAAAGCATTGTTAGGTGATTTCAACATTGTGCAAACATCATAGAGTATATTTACAAAAACCTACCTGGGATAGGTGCTATAGACCTAGGCTACATAGAATAGCTTATTGCTCATAAGCTATAAACCTGTACAGCATGTTACTGTACTGAATATTGTACACAATTGTAACACAGTGGTAAGTACTTATATATTTAGACAAATCTAAACATAGAAAAGGTACAGTAAAAATACAGTATTATAATCTCATTGAGCCACTGTTGTATATTTGGTCCATCGTTGATTGACTGAAACATTGTTATGCAACATATGACTATGTGGAAAAAATGTTTGAAATTGTCTTTTTGTTATAAACTTCTAATAGAATTATTTGTGAACAGAGATTCTATATGTAACATATGTACATACATATCTCTACTATTTCTTTGAAATGTGGGAGTAAACTTTATGATTAATATTTATAAATGTACCCTGTGTACTTGGAAAAAATATGCGTTCCCTAATTGTTGGATGCCAAATTTTATATAGGTCCATTAGAACAAATTTATTTTTTGTGCTTTTTAATTCATTATATTTTTGCTAATACATTTTTGTCTACTTGACTTATCAATAATCAAGAGAGATGTATTTAAATCTTCCACTATGATGGAAGATTTGTTAATTTTTCCTTATTGTAGTATTAACAATAAGTGTAACTTCAATATCTCTTTGGATATTGCCTGTCCTTCACTCTTTCACTTCTCTTCTCCTGGCTTTTAAGTAGACATATATTAGACCATCTCATTCTATCTTCTATGTCCCTTACTTCTCATATTTTTCCAGCTCTTTTTCTCTCATTGCTGCATTCTGCATAAATTTTTCAAATCTATCTTCCATTTAATAATTTTGACTTCAACTGTGTCTAAACTGCTTTCAACCTATCCATTGAGTTTTAATTTCAGCAATTACATTTTTCTTTTCTAGATGTTCCTTTTTTAATATAGGTGACATTTGCATAACATAAAATTAACCTCTTTTTAATTTTTTAATTTTAATTATTATAGGTATATGATAGTTATATATATTTACAAGGTACGTGTGATATTTTGATATAGGCATACAATGTGTATTAATCAAATCAGGGCAATTGGGGTATTCATCACCTCAGCCATTTATCATTTCTTTGTGTTAGGAACATTCCAATTCCACTCTTTTAGTTATTTTAAAGTATAACTTATTGTTGATTATAGTCATTTTGTTGTGCTATCGAATATTGTTCATTCTATCTAACTATCTAACTATATTTTTGGACCCATTAAGCATCTCCACTTTATCCTTCCTACCCCACTACCCTTCCCAGCCTATAGTAACCATCATTCTACTCTCTTGCTCTGTGAGATCAATTGTTTTAATATTTAGCTCCCAAATATGCTCAAGAACACAAGAGATTCGTCTTTCTATGCTTGGCTTATTTCACTTAACATAATGTTCTCCAGTTCCATCTTGCTATAAAAATGGCAAGATTTCATTATTTTTATGGTTATGTAATATTCCATTGTGTAAATGTACCACAATTAGGTCACTTCCAAATCTTGGCTATTGTGAATAGTGCTGCAATAAACATGGGCATGCAGTATATCTTTTTGATATACTGATTTCCTTTCTTTTGGATATATACCAAGCAGTGGGATTTCTGGGTCATATGGTAGTTCTATTTTTAGTTTTTTGAGGAACCTCCATACTTTTCTCCATAGTAAGCTGCACTAATTTACATTCCCACCATCAGTATATAAGAGTTCCCCTTTCTCCACATCCTCACCTGCATTCATTATTGCCTTTTTGATAAAAGCCATTTTAACAGGGGTGAGATGATATCTCATAATAGCTTTGATTTTCATTTCTCTGATAACTAATGATGTTGAGTATGTGTTCATATGCTATTGTCCATTTGTATGTCTTCTTTTGAGAAATGCCTATCCAGATCTTTTGCCCATTTTTTAATCAGATTATTTTATTTTTTTCTATTGAGTTGTTGAAGCTCCTTATATATTCTGGTTATTAATCCCTTGTCATATGGGCAATTTCAAATATTCTTTACCATTCTGTGGGTTGTCTCTTCATTTTGATTGTTCTCTTTGCTGTGTAGAAGCTTTTTAGCTTGATGTGATCCCTTCTGTCCAATTTTGCTTTGGATGACTGAGATTTAGAGATATTACTCAAGAAATCCTTGTCCAGACCAATGTCCTGAAAGGTTTCCCCAATGTTTTCTTTTAGTAGTTTCATACTTTCAGATCTTAGATTTAAGTCTTTAATCCATTTCGATTTGATTTTTGTATATGGTGAGAGAAAAGAGTCTAGTTTCATTCTTCTGCATATGGATATTTAGTTTTCTCAGCACCATGTATTGAAGAGACTGTCCTTTCCCCACTGTATGTTCTTGGCAACTTTGTTGAAGATAAATTCACTACAGATGTGTGGATTTATTTCTGGGTTCTCTATTCTGTTCCATTGGTCTATGTGTCTGCTTTTATGCCAGTTTCATGCTGTTTTGGTTACTACAGCTCTATAGTATAATTCAAACTCAGGTAATATGATTCCTCCAGTTTTGTTCTTTTTGTTCAGGATGGCTTTGGCTGTTCTAAAAATTAACCATTTTAAAGTGAACAATTCAGTGGCAATTAGTGCATTCACAATGTGGTGCAACCACCCCATTGTCTTTTTATTTAAATCTGTTTGTTCCTGATAATTTCCTGTCGTACACTTCTCTTTTGAATTGCATTTCTTTAAACATTGCATTTTTATACATTAATTTCTTTAAACATCTCCTACACAATTATTCTATATTTAATATCTTACAGTTCACTAAAATTACCATAATAACCAGCACCAGGGTTACATAAACCAGCTCCACAGACAAGGGAAAAATGGAAAATAAACTCTTCACTTAGGTCGTGAGTTTTCTCTTTGGCAATGGTTTGGAGACACAATGACAGCCAGTTGCTCAAGTGCAATTTCATTTGATATCCTTGGATATGTACTACAGTGAAATACCACTCAGATAAAGCTCTTGAGCTATAATCCCCAAAGGGTTGACTTATGGGTTTGTTATTTTGAGCCTAAGTGACCTCTCTTCTCTCCTCATCCCTTGATTAGGTGCACCCCACTATTTGAATTCACTTCTTTATGGGAGAAGACAGAAGTTGCAATTTAGTCCTGCTGAATGGAAGAAGTGAAATTTTTTGGCATTTTAAACTGTAACTCATAGTAAAATACACAATTTACACAGTAACTCAGTACAAATATGTACACACAGGAAACAGTTTTCACAAAATAATCCCTACTTCACTACATATAAAGCACTTTCATATTTTCAGTTCTATTCTATATTACAAAAGTCTATTTTGTTTCTTAAATTTTGGGCACAATCTGCTAAACTGATCTGCACCTTGAAAAACACAGAAGTAACAAAGGGAGGGGCATGTCTGCCTTCCTCAAGATCCTGAAGAAAGAGATAGGCTTCTCCCCTCATCTCTCTATATCGGTTAGACAAAGTGCAGTTTAACCCAGGGCCAAGGAATGAGCAGGGTGTTGCCTCATAGAGAAAGATTCATCTTTCTCTACGAGGCAATGCCTACCTTCCTTCCTTTCTTCCTTGCTTCAAAAAATATGTATTGAGCACCTACTATTTGCCAGGCACTGTGCTAGGTGCTGGAAATACCAAGATAAACAGGAACATCTCCTCAGAGAGGACAGACACCCTTGGCTGATCACAGACTTAATGCTTGAGCCCCACCGGTTAATAGAAGAAACCTGGGCCAGGCTCCTTCCCCACGCCTGATGCTCCTTCCATGTGAGAGGGGTCCCACAACACTACTCTCGTCACCCCTCTCCACCCTCCCACACACCCCACCCCAAGAGGTGAAGGAACTTGTCTGACTGGGGACTTTGGAAGGGTATCTTGAATGTGACCCTGGCTTTTCCTCTTCCCTTTCACCTACATCTAACTGCCTTCACAGGGCACATGTCTTATTCTGTTTCCATGCTGAAAGTTGTACCAAAGACCTGCCCCAGTGCTGCCTGGGTCAAGGTGGGTAAATCTATCTCATTCTGGAATTTAATGTTATGAAGCCTATATTAAAAAGTCAAAATCTCTAATAACAACTCTTTCATAACATGGACAGTTCATCTCCATGTGCCCTGACACCTTGTCTTAATTTTCAGTTGTTCTGAGATTTAGGCTAGGAAGAGGGACATGATTTAGAGGGCCTCCTTGTATGCCTTGACATCTCCCATGGGTGGGTCTCAGCCCTTCCCAATGCCTGTCCCATCCTGGCTGCTCTCTGTCTCTTTCGACCCCTTTTGTTAGGTCTGGTGGTGGGTAAACAGGTAGCAAAGAGGTGGCTGGGGTGGAGAGCGGGAACCGAATTGTAGCTAGGAACCAAATTGCAGCTAGGAGCTGTTCCTTGGTGGGAACATACATGGTAAAAGTTCCTAGTAACCTTTAACTGACTTAGAGCTCATTACCATCTAATTAGCATAATATGGGTGGGGTTTCATGGAAAATTCTAGAAAACACACATGTGCAGAAAGAGAAACTGTTATATAACCTACCCTGTTATGTAACCTGTCATGTGATCTGTTATATAACACCAACCTGTCAGTCACCCCCATAGGTGGGAAATGGCAACCAATCCTGCCAGGGGAAAGGCAGGACAAACTAGTGGCCTTATAAAAGGCAACATGTGCTCAGCCTCCAGCGTCTTTCTCCACTTGGAGAAAATGACCTGTTCCACTCTCTCTGGAATGTACTTTCCTTTTGTGTAGTTTCCTTTACTTTCATTCTTTCTTTTATGTGATAAACTGCTTGTATTAAGTTGCTCTGTGTTTGTGATCACTCTGTCATTGGCTGGTCTTGGTACCAGTCCCTGTTTTTGACACTGGGAACCAGGGGAACCAGGGAGCATTCACACAGATGAACCTAACGCTTTCACCAATTTTTTCTTCACAAAAGCCCAGCTGGTGAAAAGTCATCCCCCAGAGACAGGATGGGGAGGAGAACTTCAGAAAGTGAAAGGAGGAGACGAAGTGTGAACATTCACTTCCAAAAATTTTAATCCTCGACACATTCTTAAAGCCCAGATCCAGTCATGTTAAAGCCCAAGCTTCCAGTCATCGGGAGCTTAAAACCTTCCGATGCAATGTAACAAAACCTCTTTCCTTGGCTGGGGCATCCTCTCTTTTCCTGGTGGCTAACATCTCCTCCTCTTGGCAGTCCTAAGTGTCACTTCCTCTGTAACACCTTCTCCCACTCCCCTGGGAGAGGGCAAGGTGCTCTGGAAGTCTATTTTGCTGGTTTCTGCAACAATGGTTGCAATCCAGGTAATGGCTGAAGTAGTTTGCTCTTTCTGAGATTCAATGAAATTGACTAAAATCTCATTCCCACCTCTGTCTCTGGAATTCTAAAGCCATGTTAGCTAATGGCTTCTCTAGTTATCTCTGCTTCAGTCCTGCTTTTGCCTAGTTTATCCAATAAAACACTTGCATCATCATTTCAGAATGCTGCCCCATTCTGCCCTAAAATGACCCAGATGTGAAATTCACACATACACAAAGTTCTCTACGTATTCAGTAGATTTGACTGAAGGTCTGTAGGTATGAGCTACATTACAAAGCCCACATAATTTAAAATTGACTATGAAGCATGCTGTTCCAAGAATTCTGTCAGTTCACTCTCTGCCTTCCCACCTATGATTTGGCCTTGTCTTCAGCCCACCACGATGTCCGATTCCTGTGTGTTTCTGATACAGATTCGGTTGGGATATCACACTCCTTTCTCGGAATCCTTCCCATCCTTGTTCCCAAGTCTTTACCATCTATCACCACACAGATCACCTAGAAACTTTTCCCAGCAGACACAGTTGCTTCCCAAGAGCAATTCCAGTGAAAGTTGTAAATGTAAGAATTTTCACTCCATCCTACATTATCATATTCTGTTATAATTGCTTGTTTTTAAGTATTTTTGTCTAGAAATGGTGAGAACTTGGCAGCCACTTGAGAGTACTCTTCTTCATCTTCATGCAGGTAACTTGTGAGATGTTAATGTATGATATTCTCCTTGCCACCTTCCCTCTTCCCTTTCCCGCATTCCAGCAAATCAACAATTCCTGTTCTTCCTTGCTTCTGAGAGAGCAGAGACTGTTGGCTGTCCCCAGGAGTCATCGTCCTCTGATTCTTGGAGTATTTGAACCCCCACATTTTAGCTGGGCACATAGACACCCAGAATAAAGACCGCATTTCCCAGCCTCCCTTGTGGTTAGATATGGTGATGAGGCTAAATTCAGCCCATTAATATGTGAGCAGAATGACATGTACGCCTTCCAGCTCTTGCCCTTAAAAGAAAGGGGCACTCCCTGTCCTCATTCTCTTTTCCCTTCCTGCTGCCAGGTGTGGACCCGGGAGCATGATGGAGGGCTCTCTGGGAGAGTGACGTCCAGGGACAGCCAAGCAGCAAGCCAGATGTGTGGCTCCCCAGCCCATGTCAGCCCTGGTGTTTGTGTTCACACTGGCTCATGAGATAAAAATTACCACCCATTTGGTTTAAGCCACTGCGTTTTGGGCCTCTGTGACAGCAGTCAACCCAAATCCTAACTGTTTTCATTTGCTAGCGCTACCACAACAAAACGCTCCAGACTGGGCGGCTTAAACAACAGAAATTCATTGTCTCACAGTTCTGGAGGCTGCAGGGTTGGTTTCTTCTGTAGCCTCTCTCCTTGGCTTGCACATGGCCATCTTCTTCCAGTGTTTTCCACACGGTCTTCCCTCTGTGCGCACACACATCTGGGTCCAAATCTCCTCTTCTTATAAAGACACCAGTCATATGGGATCAGAGCCCACCGTACAGACTCATTTTAACTTAATTACATCCTTAAATACAGTTACATTCCAAATACGGTTACATTCTGGGTATTGGGGGTTAGGACTTCAACACACGAATCTGGGTTGGGCGGACACAATCCAGGCCCTAACACTGACGCCCTTTCCTTCCTGGCTTCTGCCTTGCCCTGAGCGAATGTGCTGGTGTCCTTGAGGGAGAGGACACCTGCTTGGAAACATGGGGAAAGAGAGATTCTCCTGGACTGAGAAGAGAGTCCCCCGAGCCAGAGGGGCAGGAGGAGGCACCGCCAGCTCAGGGCCCACGGCCTGCTCCCTGTAGCTCCCCAGCGGACGACCAGGTTCACGGAGAAATGGCTGCGTCTTCCCAGCCCGTGATTCCCGTGCCCTGAGCCTGGGCCCTGAGGAGCCCCCAGAGCCAGCCCAAGGGCCGTCCGGCGGCACAGGCGGCAAACTAGTGGCTGCAAACCCAAGCCTTGACTCGACCGTGACCTGGGACTTTTGCACTACCTTGGGCCTGGAGGTCCAAGGGGACAAAGATGCATTTGCCACCAGCCCAGCAGAAGGTGGCTTGGAGTCTAAATTCAATTGCCTTAAAGAAAATAAAGAAATGCAACTTTTCTTGCACATCTGAGTTAATTAACTAAAACCAGCGCATTGGTATCAGTGCATTTGTACCATCAGGGCCTGACGGAGACTCTAATACAGAACGGCTTGAATGTTTGAGAAAGACCAATGAGGGGAAGGGAAATGGAAACAAAAGAAGGTAGTCGTGGAAAGCCCCGGGCCAGCACCTCCTCCTCGGGCCTCCCACCCTCTTCCCAGCGGTGCCATGTTTCCCTCTTCTGAGCTTCGCCTGGCATTCATCTCCCCACACGCAAGTCACTTCCCCCCGCAGGTGTGTGCTGGCCCTGAAATCCCCGTAGTGATGAGCAACCGCAGGTGAAGAACTCCACCTAGTCAGCCTCTGCCTCCACCCACCCCGCCCAGGCAGGGACTCGATTGGTGTTTTTGAAAAATTGAATGAAGTGGGCACTGGGTCAAGACAGAGGCAGAGGCAGAGGCAGGTGGAGGCAGGTGGAGAAACTCCTGGGGGAGGGACACCGGGACTGGCTGGGGCAGAGGAGGGAGACGCCAGGCAACGCCCCAGCCTTCCCAGGAACTGGCTCTGGGCCTTCCGAGGAGCCCGTCACAGTGCTGTCCCTTCCTGGTCATGATTTATTCAACTAAGCTGTGTCTAAAAATATCCTAGGCAAGAGGTTGATTCTCTGAGGACCCAGCGTGTGGGAGGACCCGAGCGCAGCCTCCTGAGCTACACTGGAAGCTCGAACCAGCCCTGTGAGGCAGGCAGAGCAGACATCGGCCCATTTCCCAGAGGACAACACTGAGGCCAGAGGATGACAGTGCTTGCCCGGGTTCACACAGGGCCGGGAGTTGCTGGAGGAGAAAAGAGGGAACAGAACTGCCCTAGATTCAGAAAGAAGCATCTGTCGTCTGGTCTGAGGGGGACACAGAGGGTGCAGTAGCCTACGTCACAAGACCCCCCCACCTCCACACCCCATCCCCCCAATGCAGCTGTTGAGGGGCTGCCACACACTGAGCAAGTAACCCTGGGCTGAGCTGGAAGGAAGCACGAGCTGGATAAATGGGAGGAGGAGCACGAAGAACCCACAGCTCTGGGGTTCCCTCCTTCCCTCTGCCAGGGAACAAACCCAGGCCATTGGGACCATCTGTGCCACTGTGGCTGCCACTCGTAGAGCAGCGCAGTATCTCAGCTGTGTTTCTGCTATGTGAAGTGAACTTGATCTTCTGGCCCCAGGGTCAGAAGCCAGCAGAGGACATGGGTTCAAATCCCTGCCCCACCCGTGTGGCTTTGGCAAGCCTTTTGACTCCCTGAGGCCCGGTCTCCTCGTCTGCGAAATGGGGACGCTTTCTCTACTTGCAGGGCTGCTGGAAGGATCAGAGGAGATATGGACATGGAGACACACAGAGTCGTGAGCATCCTGGGCTTTTGGTCTTTTGAAACTTCACTCTTGCCTCACTCCATGGCACAGGCCTTCCCACCCATGGTCCCCACCCCATTCCAGGCCCTCAGCCTTTAAATAAAAGGACAGTCTTGCTGGGAAGACAGAAGCATAAATCATAGATAAAGAACAAGAATAGAATCCTAAACACACTTGTACCTGCCAGAGACGCTGCTCTAAAGTACACTGCTGAAAGCGCTTTGGGGGCAAAGTTGTGCCCAGAACAGGATGCGCCAGGCAAGCCTTCGCTGTGGACCAGACATTTGAGAGCTTGTGGGACTTCACCAGCCAGAGGAAGAGAAGGAAGGGTGAGCCCTGCGGAGAGAGAGCGACGAAGGCATGAACGCCACGAGAGAACCAGTGTCGCCGGAGCGGGGGCAGGGTGGGCATGGACCCCAATCACACGGGGCCTGGCACCTAGAGGAGTTTGTACTTTATCTGGAAGGCCAGGGGCTTGCCAACATTTTTTAATATAAGAATCCCTTTTATACGAAAAATTAATAGAATTTATTTTACAGAGCAGTTTTTAGGTTCAGAGCAAAATTGACCAGAAAGTACAGACAGTTCCCATATACCACCCCCAACACACACACGTGCACACACACAGCCTCCACACTGCCAGCATCCCTCACCAGAGTGGTCCGTTTCCTGCAACTGATGAGCCTACACTGACACATCGTCACCGCCCAAAGTCCATAGTTTATGTTAGGGTTCACTGTGGCTGTTGTGCATCCCATGGGTTTTGACCCAGGCATAGTGCCCTCTATCCACCGTTACAGCATCGTACGAAATAGATTCACTGCCTTAAAAGTCCTCTGTGCTCTGCCTATTCATTCTCCTCTCCCCCTTAACCCCTGGCAATCACAACGCATCTTTTACTGTCTTCATAGTTTTGCCTTTTCCAGAATACCATACAGTTGGAATCCACCAATGTGGAGCCTTTTCTGGTTGACTTCTTTCACTAAACAATATGCATTTAAAATTCTCCATGTCTTTTCATGACTTGAGAGCTCATTACTTTCTTCGCTGAATAATATTCCATTGTCTGAATAAGAATCCCCTTTTTAATGTATAAATATTTTAAATATCCCCCTGACATAACCAATCCCTTTTTTTGAATCCACAGATTGAAATATATAACAACAAAAGTGATGATAAATCCAGCAAGCTTAGTGTGTATCATTAGCCATAACGAGCTCTTCATGCATTATTCACATTCCATGTCTTTGGTGCTAAATAAAGGCCAAAATGACAGTGCTCGATGCACACAGGGATCCACACATCCCAGGGATTGGTGGCCTAAAGTTAGGGGTGCTGTAGGTATTGGACAGCTGTCTAAGGATCTTCCATGGGCACAAGACTAGTCAGATTTGCATTTTTAAAAGGTCACTGTGAGGGAGGGGCTTCAAGAAGGCTGACTAGAGCCATTTCATACTCACCTCCTCCACTATTTCGAAGAACCAAAATAGTGCGTAGATAATCACACTTCAAATAGATCACTCAAGAGAACACTGCAATCCAACAGAAAAGTGACAGGAAATACCTAAAGCAAGGAAGGAGAAGGAAGCGAGGCAGCCTGCTCAGCCAGGATGGGCTGGGAGCCAAGAGAGACTCCCCAGAA
Organism: Mirza zaza; assembly: GCA_008750895.1. Classification (NCBI taxonomy): domain Eukaryota; kingdom Metazoa; phylum Chordata; class Mammalia; order Primates; family Cheirogaleidae; genus Mirza; species Mirza zaza. Next base: position 52,362 of record VSMD01139593.1, on the reverse strand, counting down.
TGGAGAAAGAGTAAGTGAGAGACCCTCAGGGGTCCACATTCCCATATGGACTCCAGCAATCCTAGCCGTGGGAGAACCCGTCAACCCTCACGGCCCCGGAACCTACATGGGGAGACCGTGGGGCAGCGTTGCTCTAGGGAGGGAGCTCACACTGGCCCACACACACCCTGAGAACCAAGGAGCCACAGCAAGGCACCATTTTAGAGCCCCACGCACAACAGACCGCACACTGTCCCAGGACCCAGTGGCTCTGCAGGAACTGAGCCACAGAAGCTGCACGGCTGCTGCAGGATACCATACCCGAGGCTTAAGTGCAACTGAAGCATGGACTGTCGCCATCAGGGGTGAGGTGCAAGTGAAGGGCCAGCTACCACAGCTGGGGCTGAGGCACTAGTGGCATGTGTGTTCCCCACCTGCTGACCTACACCATTGCCTCTGAAGGTGGCACCACCCTCCCCAGAGGCAGGGCAGCAGCAAGGCCACTACCACCCCCCACCTAAGCATTCCACTGGTGGCCTGGGGATCACTTTGTCCTTGCCCTACCATGAGTGGCACCTCCACACCCCATCAGAGGTCCTGAGGACAAGCCCACCCAGCTTCGCCTCCCCACCCCCTTGTGCCAGAGCACATAGTCCTGAGGCCAGCAAACTGCCCAGCCCACTCCACCACTATTGGCACCTCAACAATCCTCCTGGGTGACTGAGGCTGGGCCTACCCACCTGGCTGCTCCCATCACATCTGCCACCTTCCTGCAGTACCTATGAAACTGGAGATTGGCCTGCCAAACTCATTGCAGCCACCACCTACACACACCACTCAGGACCCAGAGGGTCACCCCACCACTTCCACTGCCATTGCCCATGCTATACCTGCTGCTCAGGGGCCCAACAACTAACACACCTGCGTGGCCCACAACTGCCACTAACTGGCATTCGAGTAAGCCACCTGGAGGCCCAAGAATTGGCTCACCTAAATGCACTAATACTGGTGCCAGCATACACCACCCTGGGACCCAAGGACAGGTACATTCATACTACTGCTGCCCGTACTGGGGCCCAGAAGATTGGCCTACCTGGCATCCTAGTCCCCAGCAAAACTTCACCACAGCCTCTACTAAAAACTGCACCCTAAGCCACCAAGGAAATCACCGAAACCACAGACACTATTTACAGCTGAAGAAATCATACAAAGACTATATTACTGCATGCACCCAGATTCAAAGTCAGAGTGCCCCACCCAAACAGCACTATAGATATATCTTCAAGAAAAAGTCCTCCCCTCCAAAAGCAAATTCAAAAAATTGGAAGAAGCAACTGTTACAACATATGCACAGATATTAATGTAAGAACACAGGAAACATTAAAAAAGCAAAGAAATATGACACTTTCAAAGGAACACAATAATTCTCCAGCAGCAGATCCCAATTAAAAAGAAATTCACAAAATCCCAGAAAAAGAATTCAAATTCTTGATTCTAAAGAAGCTCAACGACATACAAAAGAATTATGAAAAACAATACAAAGAAATCAGAAAAATAATTTAGGATATGAATGAGAAATTTACCAAAGAAAGAGATATCATAAAAAAAAAACCAAACAGAAATTCTGGAACTAGAAGATTCATTGAGTGAAATACAAAATACATCCAAAAGCTTCAGTAATAGGCTAGATCAAGCAAAAGAAAGAATTTCAGAACTTGAAGACAGAGCTTTCCAAATACCCCAGTCAGACAAAAAGGAAAAAAGAAAAAGAAAGAAAAAAATAAGAATTTTAAAAATGAGCAAAGACTTTGTGACATATGAGACACCATAAAGCAACCAAGTATTCAAATTATTGGGGTCCCACAAGGCAAAGAGAGAATGAAAGGGTTAGAAAGCCTATTTAACAAAATAACAGATAAAAACTTTCCAAGCCTAGTAAGAGGTTTAGACATCCAGGTACAGGAGGCTCTGAGATCTCTCAGATACAATGAAAAAGGTCTTATGCATGGCAAATTATAGTCAAACTGTCTGTAGTCAAAGACAAAGAGAAAATTGTAAAAATAGCAAGAGAAAACATTTAGTCACCTATAAATGTACCCCCATCAGACTAGCAGCAGATATCTCAACAGAAACCTTACAGGCCAGGAGAGAAGAGGATGATATATTCAAAGTGCTAAAACAAAAAAACTGTCAGTATATTATATCCAGCAAAATTATCCTTCATAAATGAAGGAGAACTAAAATCTTTCCCAGGCAAGCAAAAGCTGAGGAAGTTCATCACTACTTGACCATCCCTACAAGTAATGCTCAAGGAAGTCCTAAACCTAGAAATGAAAGGATGGTATTTACCATCATGAAAACATGTGAAAGTGTAAAACTCACTGGTAAGGCAAACACACAAATGATGAAGAGAAAGGATTCAAATGGTACTACTACAGAAAACCACCAAACCACAATGATAAACAATAAGAGAAGAAAAACAAAGAATGTACAAAACAACCAGAAAATAATTAACAATATGACAAGAATAAAATCTCACATATCAGTAATAACCTTGAATGTAAATATATTAAATTTTCTACTTAAAAGATATAGACTGGCCAGGCGCAGTGGCTCACGCCTGTAATCCTAGCACTCTGAAGAAGCAGGAGGATCGCTCGAGGTCAGGAGTTTGAGACCAGCCTGAGCAAGAGCAAGACCCCATCTCTACTAAAAATAGAAAGAAATTAGCGGGACAACTAAAAATATATAGAAAAAATTAGCTGGGCATGATGGCACATGCCTGTAGTCCCAGCTACTTGGGAGGCTGAGGCAGAAGGATTGCTTGAGCCCAGGAGTTTGAGGTTGCTGTGAGCTAGGCTGACGCCATAGCAACAGAGTGAGACTCTGTCTCAAAAAAAAAATCCAAAAAACTATATATATATATATATATATATATATATAACTTATCTTAGTTATTGGGGTTTTTGGCATCCCCTTTGCTATAGTCTGAATGTTTGTGTCCCTACAAAATTCATACGTTGAAACCTAACCCTGAAGGTGATAGTATTAAGAGGTGGGGGCCTTTGAGAGGTAATTAGGTCGTGAGATCTCTGCTGTCACAGATAGGATTAGTGACTTTAGAACAGAGTCCTGAGAGAGCTTGTTTGCCCCTTTCACCACATGAGGACAGAGCAAGAAGACACCATTTCTGGCCGGGCGTGGTGGCTCACGCCTGTAATCCTAGCACTCTGAGAGGCCGAGGCGGGCAGATTGCTCAAGGTCAGGAGTTCAAAACCACCCTGAGCAAGAGCGAGACCCCGTCTCTACTGTAAATAGAAGGAAATTAATTGGCCAACTAATATATATAGAAAAAAATTAGCCTGGCATGGTGGCACATGCCTGTAGTCCCAGCTACTTGGAAGGCTGAGGCAGCAGGATCGCTTGAGCCCAGGAGTTTGAGGTTGCTGGCCTGGGCAACAAAGTGAGACTCTGTCTCACAAAAAAAAAAAAAAAAAAAGACACCATTTCTGAGGAGCAGACCCTCATCAGACACCAAATCTTGAGTGCTTTGATCTTGGACTTCCCAGCCTCTTAGAACCATGAGAAATAAATTGTTTATAAATTACCCAGTTTAAGGTATTTTGCTATAACAGCCCAAATAGACTAAGACATCCCTCAATTTTGCTCCCCAGATAAGTGCTTCACTTATCTCCCCAAATTCTTGCCCCTAAATTTCAACACAGCACCACTGGGCAACCAGCACAAATGCCATCAGAATAGCCATCAAGGGGGAGTCTGCTCTCATTTTCCCCTCATTGGCCCCAGCTCCAGAGCACACTCAGAAACACAAATTTATGGGGGTACCTCTTACAGAGCAAGGGGCTTCCTGAAGTGCCTACCTCAGCCTCGGGTGGCATAAGCCAGACCCTGGCCCCTTCTCCCTGATGTTCCACTCAGTCTCCAAAGCCCTGCAGCATCCTGGCCCCCTGAGTGAAGCGACATCACTTAGTGGGCAGAGACCCAGGGCCCCACATTACCTGCACTGGATAAAGGGTAGTAGCCAGTGCTCAGAAAGGGGGTTCTCAGGAGGACCCAAACAGATGGGCTTATCTCATTCCCATAATCCTTAATAACACTCACTTCTGGAAGGGTCTTTTTCTCTTTTGTTTTTTGAGTAGCCAAAGGTAAGCTCAGGGCCTCAAACAGGCATTTTGAAAGAAGATGAAATAGAGAACATGGCATTATTTCTCCCATACGCTCTCTTTCTTGCACTCCTTGAGGATTAGTTTGTGGAATCAGACTCACCCATCATGAAGAAAAGCTTTAAGACTGTGTCACTGTCCCTTGGATGAAATCTGAACTCTTTAAAAATATACAGTCATGAGTCACATAGTGACAGGGATACGTTCTGGGAAAGCATTGTTAGGCAATTTTGTCATTGTGTGATCACAGAGTGCACTTACGCAAACCTAGATGGTATAGCCCCCTACACACCTAGCCTGTATGGTACAGCCTATTGCTCCTAGGCTACACACATATACAGCATGTTACTGTGTTGAATACTGTAGGTAAATGTAACACAATGGCAAGCATTTGTGCATCTAAACAGAAAAGGTACAGTAAAAATATGCTATTACAATCTTATAGAACCATCATTGTATAATATATGTGGTCCATCCTTCATCAGAATATTGTTATGCAATACATGACTGTATTTTATGAAGCAGGATATTTTTTAATATAGCATTGTAGGGATTTTTCCACAGAATGTGGTCGTTTTCAATATTTAATAATTTAATATTTCCTATTCAAATCCTACTCAAATCCATGGAGTATTTCCTTTACTCCATGTAAATGGAGATACATTTACAAAGAGAAAAATAAATTTTTAAAAATTCATATTATTATAGCAGATTTAAAAACCTATAAAAATGATATATGTCTATATCTATATCTATATGAACATATATGTGATATATTTACTTTATTTTAAAATGAGACCATATTCTAGAATAGTGCAGTCCAATAGAAATTTGTACAATGATTCGAAATATTTTCTATCTTCACTGTTCAATATGGTAGCCATTAGCCACAATTGGCTACTGAGCACTTGAAATGTATTAATAGCTTCTGTGACTGAGGAACTGAATTTCTTATTTTATTTAATTTTAATTAGTGTAAGTTTAAACTTATTTAAATAACCACATGTGGTTAATGGCTACTGTTTTAAACAGCACAGATCTAGATAGCATTTTGCAAACACTCAATTCACTCAACATTTTTCCAATTCAATAAATGTGCTTCTCAAACACTGGGACCTATTTCCATGACAACACAAATAGGTTAGAAAGTATCATGTAGAACTAGATCCCATTCACAGTAGAACCAAAAATACATATATTAGGATGAATTTTTAAAGACTGTACATGACCTAAATAAAGAAACCTAGACTATCTCACTAAGGTTTGTTTGTTTTTTTTTTTTTTTTTTTTTTGGCCTAAGTACTGAACCCAGGAAACTAGAAAAAAGAACAAAATAAAGAAAAAGTACCAATAATTGGGAAAATTATAGAGATAGCCTGGGTGGGGCTTGAGGCACCTCTCCTTTAAATAAGAGAGTTGGGGAGACCCTTCTGGGGAAGTGATATTTTCAGCCAACACCTGCTGTATGAAAAATGAATGAATCATGTAAAGATACAGGGAAGTGATTTGTAGACCATAGTTTATCAACTTTTTTCTTTTTTTCTTTTTTTTTTTTTTTTTTTTTGAGATAGCATCTGACTCTGTTGCCTAGGCTAGAGTGCCGTGGCATTAGCCCAGCTCACAGCAACTCAAACTCCTGAGCTCAAGCAATCCTTCTGCTTCAGCCTCCCGAGTAGCTGGGACTACAAGTGTGTGCCACCACACTGGGTTAACTTTTTCTATTTTTCAGTAGAGACGGGGTCTCACACTTGCTCAGACCGGTCTCAAACTCCTGAGCTCAAGCTATCCTCCCGCCTCAACCTCCCAGAGTGCTAGGATTACAGGCGTGAACCACCATGCCCGGCTGGTTTGTCAACTATTGATTGACATTTTTGGCCAGATAATTATTTGCTGTGGGAACTGTCCTGTGCATTGTAGGATGTTAGCAGCAGCCATGGCCTCTACCCACCAGTTGCCAATACCACCCCCCAACTCACCCTAGTCGTCACTACCAAAAACGTCTCCAGACATGGCTAAATGTCCCCAGAGCGGTGGGGAGAGGCAGGAGAGAGAGTAAACCCAGGAAACAGCCACTGTTCCAGGCGAACAAAGAGTATGTTCTAGGGTCTTGAAGTGGAAAGGGTCAAAATATCCAGAGACCAAGACAAAGACTGTCAAGTGTGACACTGGTGACGAAGATGGGGTGGTAAAGCAGACAGGGCCACATAGCCCACGTGGCAACCCCTGTGGGAATCTGAGTTTCATTCTAAGCGAGACAGAAAAACGTTGAGCCCCCCGCCAAGGGCTTCAAGAGGGCGGGCCACGACCTGCTGTATCTGGAGAACGGCTGTGAGAGCAAGATGGAGGCCGGGCACCATTTGGGGAGTTCCAGGGACGGCAGCGGAAGTGCTGAAGAGCTCGCCCCTTAACAGCCTACGAGCTCCCTGTGCCTTCGCCTCCTCGTTTGTAAAGTGCGGATAGTGGCAGGACACCTACCCCCACGAGCCATCTGCTCGGATTACCGCGGCATTAGCCCCGATGGGAGACGATGACGGTGACGTCGGCTCTGGGTGGTGGCAGTGAAATGGCTGTGTGGAGTTGAAGGGTTCACTGACATGGAAGAGTGGAGAGAAGCGGGCAAAAAGAGCTGACGGGAGGCGGCGCGCACAGGAACCTGCCGGGCTAGGCACGTGGGCGCTGAGGGAAATGAAGAAAATCACCGACAACTTCAGGGGTTCTGGCTTAAGCATGGGAAAGGCTAGAGGTCAACGTAGGACATATCAGATTTAAGATGCCCACGTGGATATATTAAGTAACGGCTGATCAATGGGTCAGAGCTCAGGGAAGGGTTGGGGACTGAAGATGGAAACCTGCTCTTGGTCTTTTGCAAAGAAAACATTTAATAATTTAGTTTGAATTAAATATTTAGTCAGACTATTTAAAGGCACTCAACTTCTAAGGAAGCTTGTCCTACAGACAGATTAAAAACATATAAAATCATATTCATATAAATCATTCATTGAAGCATTGTTTGTAATAGCATAGTTTATAAATCACCTAAATAACCGTTGATAGGAGAGTGGTTAAATATATTGTTATATGGCCATAATATGGGATATTATTTTTTCTTAAATTTATTTTTTATTTGTATATATTCATGTGGTACCAGTGCAATTTTGCTACATTGCTATATTGCACCGTGGTGAAGTCAGAGACTTCAGTGCATATCCACCCATGGAGCAAAACATAGTGCCCACCAAGCAACCTCCCATCCCCCACCCCATCCTCACCCTTCCACTCCTCCAAGCCTCCCTCCTCTGCCATTCCACACTCTCCTTCCACCTGTACACGTTATTTAGCTCCCACTTATAAGTGACAACATGCGGTATTCATCTTTCTGTGTCTGAGTCATTTCACTTAAGCTAATGGCCTCCAGTTTCAGCCACGTTGCTGCAAAAGAGATGCTTTCATTATTTTATAGCTGAAGAGTATTTCATTGTGTACATAGACCACATTTTCTTTACCCAGTCATCTGTTGATGGATGCTTAGTTTGATTCTACATCTTTGCTATTGTGAATAGTGCTGTGATAAACATTAAAATACCGATATCTTTTTTATATATTGATTTATTTTCCTTTGGATAGATACCTAGATGTGGGATTGCTAGATTATATGGCAGTTCTATTTTTAGTTCTTTGAGAAGTCCCCATACTGCTTTCCATTGAGGTAAAATGGAATATTATACAACTGATAAAAATAAGTCAACTTCATATGTCCCGATACAGAATGACCCACAAAAGATATTGTTCAATGAAAAAAAGCAAAATACACAACTAAATGTATAACAGACTACATTTGTGTGCTCCCCATACCCACCACAAATAAAGAAAAGATTTACTAAGATTGTTACATGTATGAAATATTTCCGGAAGGTTACACAATTGCAAATAACTATTGCAATGGCTAGAGGACAGGACTTAATGAAAGATTTACTTTTTACTCTATGTTCTTTCTACCATTATATATGGAACCACAAGCATTTAGTTATTACAATTTTTTTAAGTTATTCATTTATTTGTTTGTTTGTTGATTTATACAGACAGGGTCTTGGTCTGTCACCCAAGCTGTAGTACAGTGGCATAATCATAGCTCACTGCAACCTTGAACTCCTGGGCTCAAGGATCCTCCTGCCTCAGCCTCCCAAAGTGCTGGGATTGCAGGCATGAGCCACTCATGCTCAACAAGGACTACAAGTGCTCACCACCATGCCCAGCTAATTTTTAAGAATTGTTTTCTAGAGATGGGGGTCTCACTATGTTGCCTGGGCTGGTCTCAAATACCTGGCCTCAAGCAATCCTCCTGCCTCAGCCTCCCAAAGTGCTGGGATTGTAGGCATGAGCCACTGTACACAGCCATAATTTTTTTAAAAACAAAACAAACATGGTCTGGGAGGAAAATCACTCTGGTAGCTATGTGGAGGAAGAGACTGCAGATAGGATGCCAGCTAGCAGGCTACTGCAGTAGTCCAAGCAAGAGAGAAGATGAGGACAAAGGCTAGGGCTTGTGTCAGTGAGGATGGAGAGGAAGACTGGGCTGCAAGGAGCATTTTGCAGAAAAGGTCCAATCTTGCGTGAATGACTGGATATGGGTATGAGGGTGAGAGAGGATGACTCCCTGCACTTGGCTGAGAAAGATTTTATGCGCCGTGTCACTTGCTTCAGGTCTGCCTCTTCCTCCAGCGCCTCCTAGGAGGCTCGAAGAGATCTGCCTGGGTGAGCTGAAGAGAGGGGTGTCCAGGGCTGAGGAGGTACCAGGGTGAGCAGAGAGCTGCAACTGCTCACCATGCACACACATACACAGTCACCGTCATGTGGACTCTTGGGTCTCTTCCCATGCTCTCACTCAGAGAAGCTGAAACTTGCATACTTTCCTGCACAGTGCACTTTGGAAAAATGAACACCACAACATTCTTCTCCTTTCCTTCCTGCCAACAAGCAGCAGCAATGTCTCTAACATAAAGAATTTCTGACTCTTTTCCTCTTCCCCATGTGAGAGCTGAATTTCCCCTCACTTTGGAACAGCCAGGCCAGAGCAACGGCAGCGTGCCTCATTCGCAAGCTGCAAGGGCTGTTGGGTAACTGTCAGCCTCTTCATAAGGAGTCAGGGATCTTAGGAGCCTGTAAATCAGGAGGCAGCTAACTCACAACGCAGTCTTGCCAGAGATGTGTCCTGACTCTGGGAAGCTGAGGTGGAAGTGGCCTCAGACAACCGTGGGATCTCTGCCTGCATTTTTCCCCCTAAAGCCAACTTTTAAAAAAAAAAGAAAAAGGAGCGAATTCCGCTCACGTTGCACAAGGATGAGTCTTATGAGTCTGTTTATTCCTAAGCACAACTACTCCTGCCAAAAACATGCTAATTCATTTTCTCTTTACTGGAGAGACTGAGTCAGCACCCAAGGGGCTATTCTCACCTCCCATACAGCCCTTTTTGGCCCTCCCCACGCTCGGTGCAGACCGAAGTGCTGAGCTCAGCCAAGCCACAGCCCTGAAGTCGAGACTGACAGTCCCAGCAGCCCCACAGCCGGGGCCCTGGAGCATCCTTGCCAGGGTCTGCAGCCCAGCAGACAGGCATGAGGAAGATCTTGCCAGCAGGCAGGTCCTGGCCGCTGCAGATGACGATGGCTGTCTCTCAGCCACCCTGCACCATGGAAGCCTGCAGCCCACCCCCCAACCCGAGCCACCCCCGAGAAAAGGGGCGCTGTGGGCCTCCAGCAACAGCCCTCCCTTACAAGGCTCCTCTTTGCTCTGCAGCCTCAATCTCGTCTTTCCCTTCCTCAGCCCAAGACTGTATCAGCCATGTCTGTTATTTTCTGTGTTTTGATGCTTTGACATCTGGGGAGACTGGTAACCCACCTAGACTTAGCCAGTTACTAGAGAAAAGAGACAACTCCCCCACCCAACCAATCCAGAGCCTACACCCTCAACCTTGTTTATTGGCTCTCACACTCCGGGCCACTAGCCACCTGCCCTAACCAAGGCCAGGCACCACACAACTAGGGACAGCCCCTACACCCAGAGCCTGCTGAAATTATTCAAATTAGCCAGTCCTAAACCTGCTCACCCTGCCTTGCCATTCATTCTCTCGGAAACTATAATATAGGCTCTTGCCCGCAACCGGCCCTCCCCCATGTCTCCCCCAAGTGCCCGCAACCCCAACCCCACCCCCCCATGTGGCATGCCGTTCTCTTGAGATCTTTGAATAGAACAAGGCATCTTTTCAGTGGTGGCCACCTCCTGACCTATTGGCCTTGCCATACCCAATAATAAAAGCTGTATTTGGAAACGATGACCTCAGGCTTCAGTTCCCACTCTCTTCCGAGACTGTCCTCACCAGGTGACCTCCTTGTTGCCGAATCTAATGGATACACTTCAGTCCTTACTCCACACCACCGACCACATCCTCACTGCAACTTGCCTGTTCCTGTGCTTCACTCTCTCCTCGTTCTCCATCCTTCTGGCCGCTACTCAGATGCCACTGCTGCAGCTGCTCCCTTAAATATTGGCGCTCTTTGGAGCCCTGTCCTGAGCTCTGTTTTCTTCTAGGTCTACACTGCTCCCAGGGTGCTCATCACCACCTATTTGCCAACATCCACCAGTAACCTTTCCTCTGCGCCAACCTCACTGCCCAGCTCCAGCCTGGACCTCTCCCTGTGATGTCCCAGGGGCACCTCAAGTTCAACACGGCCATTGCTAAACCTGCGATCTTTTGCCCCAAAGCTGCCTCTTCTCTGCTTACCCTTCAGAGCAGCCACACCAGAAACCTGGGAGTCCTGTGACGTATCACAAACACATTCAGGAAGGGCCTAAGTACTGGACCCTCTCTGACTTGGGTCTCTCCCATCGGTCCCACCTGCCCCACCTCCACTGATCCTGCCCCATCACAGACCCTTGTCCCCATGGACGGAACTCCTGCCCCGTGCTCCCAGATTGCTCTCCATCCATTCCCATGCATCCTTCCAGACCCACCCCACGGCCCCAGCCCTCACTAATCCATCTGAAATGCAAGTCTCGTCATCCTTCCCTGCACTAGAGGCTTCCATGGCTCCCCACTCCTCACTGGATAGTCTAAAACCTACACCCTGACCAATCCAGTTTTTTGTGGTCTGGCTCCTTCTCCTTCCCCAACCGCATCTCAGGCCCCATCCCTCCCCTACTCCACACTCCAGACACACACAGCCTCAGAATGCGCAGCCCAGATGCACATCTCATACACACACACACACACATACACACACACATACACACACACACACACACACACACACGCACGCGTGCTCCTGAGGCTCCCTCTGTCGGAAATGCCTTTCTTCCCCCTTTCAGAAAATAACTACTGCTTTTCCCTAAACCCTCCTTTGAATTCCTTCCCTTTTGCCTCATAGGCAGCACCTACAATCTTTGATTGCTCTTATTTCTTTTTATGTTTATTCAAAAACATTTATTAATAATCTCCTTTGTGCCAGGACCTGGAGGCCCCAGAGACACAGAAGCCAACAAGACAGACATGGCCCCGACTCCAAGGAGGTGTCTACCGCACCAGCCTGCTCCCCAGCCTGCCACCTCCCCACCCCCGCTCTGAGCATGCTACAAGAGCGAAGAACCACTGGGAGCAGAGGGTCCATGTGGCCCTCTGGCCACCCCAGAGTAATCTTTCTAAAAAATACATCTGTCTGGCCACTTCACTCCCTTCCTATAAACCTTTCATGACTCCCCATTACCCAAGTCCCAAGAGGCGAGGGAGGGCCTCTTCCGCTGGCTCTTCCCCAGGTCTCTGTTGTCCCCCGTCAACAGTGACTGCCACAGGCAACCCAAACTGCCTGCATTTTCCCGCCTCCGCTTTGCTGCGCTTTGTCTCTGTGCCTTGGCTCATGCTGTCTCCTCTGTCTTAAGTCCTCTCCCCTCTCCTCGCCAGGTTTGTGAGTTAGCTATTGCTAACTAGTAACTAAAGGGGCAGCAGTTCGGTCAGGGACAAGCTCCACGTGGGGCTGGCTGGGCTCACTCATGCACGTGTGGTCAGTCGACAGGTGGGCTGGACGTTGGGTGATCCTGGAGGGCCTCACTCAGGGGCAGGCATCTGGGTGGGGCTGTCAGCCACAGCACTCAGTTCCAGTCTCTCCATGTGGCCCCGTGGCTTCCTCGCACGGCAGCTGGGTTCTAAGAGGCAGGTCCTAATGGGCAAGCACTTATGAAATCTCTGCTTGCATCATGTTTGCTAAAGCCCTGTTGGCCAGAACATGTCCAATGGCCAAACCCAGAGTCAATGTGAAGGAGGTGTGACTCACTGGGGGACATTAACGGGGTGACCTACCGTGGTCTGCCCTCTGCTCCTAAAGAGTAAGGAAACTGCACATTCTTCTCACACGTGAAATATACCCACCCTTCCCAAAGCACCCAAAGTACCATCCAATGGTGACATTGGGCTCAGAGCCCATGATCTCAACTGTGGAGCAGGTCTGCATGTGGCTAAGTTTCCTTGGGCACAATTCCTCAGGTGTGGCCTCTCTTGATTCAGAGACCTGTGAAGTAAAGAGACAAGACACCTGTCCCCACACAGCCAGTGTACAATGGTGAAGCAAGGATGGGATATGCTCAACAGATGCTCCCGTTACAAAGGGGAGAAAGGGGGAGCAGGTGGCTCAAAGGCATTCTGAGGTCCAGCCGGGCACATGGATCAGGGCGCTGATTCCAGAGGCAGGGAATGTTACCTGAATAGGGCTCAGTTCTCCTTGGCTCTTCGTTACACCCTCTGGGCTCTTGGTTCTGGTCTCTGAGAGGCCCTTCTTTCCCTAAGAAAAGGCTCATGTGTAAATGGGCCACCTTCCTGCCCACAGAAAGTTGGGGGCTCAGAGGCTTCTTTTCATTTTTTTTCAGTTCCTTTTAGTCCAAACTGGTGGAGCCTTTTCCAAAACAATACTCCTTAAAACTTTATGCTTTTCTATAAATATTACTGAGGTCTACTTCATGTACTCAAAGCCACGTGCATAATTGATTTCAAGAAGACTCTACTTCAGCTATGGGACAACATCCTTAATATTCTTAGAAACCCTTTTGTTTAGCTGAGAAGGTCTATTAGACACCACATAAATCTTCTTGGGGTCTTAGAGGTTGTTCAGTCATTTGATCTGATCTTTAGCTTTAGGCCAGTTCTTATTTTGAGAACCCATTACCTGCGACTGGGCCTAGAAATGAGAACTAGTTTTCTTGTCCAGCACAATAAACTGGAGAGCCCCTTATCTGGCTGAACTGTCTTATGTTAATACTATTAACACTTTATCATGCCAGCTAGAAACACTCAGATGACACTTTCAACTCTCCATCTCTAGACCCCTTTAGCCAAATCCACAAATTCATCAGGCACATTTTCTATCATCTAAGAAACATTTTTGCCAATTGTTCCACCACTAACTCTGCCACATAATACAAGTTATCCTTGTTCCGCCACCAGGCAGACTTGAAACTGCTTGGAGCCATGCAAGGTAGCCACAGGGTAGTCAGACTTCTTCCATGCTGGCTCCAAGAGTGAGTGTTCCAGAAAACAAGGCAGAAGCTATACGGCCTTCTAAGGCCTAAATGCAGAACCCTCTTATGACTTCTGCCATACCCTATTGAAGCAGTCACAAGCCCCTTGAGATTCAAGATGAAGAGACATAGGCTTCACCTCTTGATGAAGGAATGTCAAAGAATTTATGCCCAAGTTTTAGAATCACCACAGTAGACTTATCTGGGGTGGTTCATTTCTGTTCTGTGTGGTGCCACTTGGAATTCTGCATGGTTTTGTGGTCATGTGGCCGGTCAACTAGGGGCTGACAGATCCCAAACAGTGATTGTTATACACTAGAACACCTCAGTTCTCTGCATGGCCAGCTCAGACTTCCTCACGTGGCAACTGAACTCCAGGAAGGCAAAGCCCAACATACAAAGCTGCTTACATCACATTTGCTGACAACCCTTTGGCCAAAGCAAGGCACATGGCCAAGCCCAGAATCCGTGTGGAAGGATGCTAGCAGGCATGACTCACTGGAGTAACCAATGTAACGACCTACCATACATGGGCAGCTCCCACTCATCTTTAAAGGCTCAGTCCATGCCTCACCTCCAAGAAGCCCTCCCTGGCTGACTGGTAGTCAGTTGTCCGTCCTTTGGACTCCTGCAGTAACCTACACACATCTCTACCTCTGCGCTAACCCTATTGCTTTCTACTTATCTACATACCATTTGTTTCCCCCATTGGAACAAGCCTTGGAGGGTAGAGATTGTGTTTTATTTGTGTTTGTATTCCTAGGATCTAGCCCTGTGCCTGGAATGTTACCAGTGCTAATAATGTCTTTTAATTATTTGATTAATTAAACACCCATGAATAGTCTTTAAAATAAATAACTATTGAAGATTAAATTTCCATTGGTGCTTTCGCCTCTCAACCTCTGCCCTGCATTCTAAGAAATAATCTTGATTTTTTTATTTGTCATATTCTCCAACCAAATATGCAGTTCTTCAGGGAGCTGAACTCACTCTGGGAGTTGACCTCAACTAGAGATTTAGAGAGACAGCAGAGTCTAGAGCAATTGGTTCCAAGATTAATTTCATAGACTTAGTCATATTTCCAAAGAGGTTTGAGAATTAACAAAAAGTGGCTAATTCTTTTTTTCTTTTCTTTCTTTCTTTCTTTGTTTTTTTTTTTGCCAAGTAGGACATTAAAAACACACATATACACATACCATCTACTGTCACCACTTTAAAAAAGTGAAAAGGTACAACCTTAGAATGAAAACAGAGGGAAAGCGGGTATGTGACCTCAATTAGCCAAAAAATAGGGCTCATTATTGTGTGCTACCTTGACATCTGCTAAAATCAGGAGGACCTCAAATGGCCTAACCACAAGCTCCCTCCCCACTCTGCTGATAAATTCCCTCAGCATGGGACCAGGCCTGGGCTTCAGTCCTCTGCCAAGCTGCAAAAGTATTCAAATAGCCAATCACACCCTCTTGTAGGACACAGGTGGCCTCCCATTGTTTTGATGCTACAAAGCCCGCCTCCCTCACCTCCTGGTGTTCACTCTGTTTCTGAGTGCAGCTCCCATGTAGCAACTCATGGCATGCAGTGTCATCCTCTGGGATATGAGTGCGTGTGACTAATGATGGTATCTGTACAGTGTTGGGTATCATGTGGTCAGCCATCTCCATAACCCTAGTGGCTTGTGATTGCTCCTTCATCAATAGCATGAAGAACAAGCAATCAAAACAAAGTGGCAGCCTGACAGCCATGTTCAGAGTACCCACCACTATCCTTGTTTTTCTTATTTCACCATGGACCAGGGAAATTGGTCAAGCAGAGGTCTGAGGATCCACCCTGGGAGTGTTGGAGAGCACCGTACATGGAGTCCAGAGACCTGAGATCCAACTAGTCCTGGCCATGCTCCAAAATATTTGTCTGACCTTTGACAAATTCTTCTTCTTCTTGGGCCTCAAGTCCTAGCTATAAAATGATGGGGCAGCTTCTGCCATCCCTGTGAGTCTACAAGGACAATGTTATGAAACAATGAATATAAAGAGCCCATAGGTCATCCTAAAGGAATGTGTGTTTGTAGGAGAGTTTTATCCCCATGTGTCTACAGCTGGAGCAACAGGAGGTGGTGGGAGATGAGAGGTCTAATGGACCGGAAGGGCAGCCATAGTCTGGCAGGAAATCTTGCTTTGGCTAGATTCCTCTAACACTTGCTGTTTTCAGCACTCCCATCCTGTCCATGAGTAAATGGGAGTTTTAAAATCTCCCTTCACCATTCCAGACCCCAGATGTCTCATTTGAGCCATTCATTCCATCCACCCAGAGACCTTGCTTTAGTAGACACACAATTGCCACACCCTCTACAGTCCACACTCCCCTCCCCTCCTTGAAGGTAAAGTGCTTGGGGACCCAGAAATTAGGCCAAGTCCTCATAACCTTATCAAAATAGCACTGCCAGGCCTTCCACACAGCAACACTCAGAGACTGGGCTGCAGAGTGGGACATGGAACATACAGGGCCCTGGCCAGCCAGATTCCAGATACTTTCTGCTGTTAAGGGGTCTCTGAGTGTCCCCATGTCCCACCAAAAAAAGAAGGAACCATCTCCAGCCTCTACCCCTGCCCCTGTGTGTGTGTGTGTGTGTGTGTGTGTGTGTGTGTGTGTGTGTGTGTGTGTGTAGAGAGAGAGAGAGAGACAGGGGAGGGAGGGTTAGGCCCCAAGCTAAAGCAATTGTGTTTTGATAGGAAAGATCCCTGGACTGAGAATCAGAAAGCTGCTAAGCAGAAAGGAGCACACTGCCATGGAGTGACAGAGAGAAGGCTGGTGTGTCTGGAATGCAGCAGGAAGGCGGATGGGAAGACAGGGTTGTGGAGTTCAGCAGCCAGAACATCCTTGAAAATCAGCCTGTGAGCAATGAGAGGCCAGGTTAGCTCATCTGTGAAGAGATTGGTCTTACCAGATCAGTGTGCTAGAATGCCCAGGCCCCAGGGAGCTTGTGGAAAGTGCAGACCCAGTTGGCTCTGGTGCTAGATTAAGGAGGCCCTGGGTGGCGGAGCGAACTGCATTTCTCATACCATGCCCCAGGAACTTCTGTGGGTTACCAAAGTGAAAACCTCCTTTCGGCCTGAACATCTGCAAAGCTCATTCCAGTTAGAATGTTCCATCACACAAAGTGCTGGGAGACCAGCTAACCCTCCAAGGGAGGGAGAGGAGAGCGAGCTCCCACTTGCAGGCCCAGAGATGGCTTCCAACAGTGCCACTGCAGTATGGGAAACTGCAAAGTTGCCAGGGCTGACTTCCATGAAGAAATAGGAGAATAGACAGGCAGACAGCCGGGAGGCAGGGCCAGCCCACAGAACATTGTGACCAGAATTCACAAAGAGGCCAGGAGGATGCAAATCAATCAAAGAGATGTAGGTTCAAAAAAATTCACCCCAGTTGTGAGTGAGAGACAAATCATCAGCACTAGCTTTAAAAAAAAAAAACGACCGCAGGTCTTCTAGTGACATCAAATTGATGGAGTAGAAGGGGTGCCCCAGGGGATCAGGAGCTGGGTCTCAGCCTATTCCTTTCCCAGAGTTCCACTCTCTCCTCTCCTGGGCTGGGGTGGGCTGAGAGGGGTGGCTCGGCCCTGAGCATCTGGGGTTCTACAGCCCAGGTCAGTTGGCCAGCTCTCCTGCTTTCTTGCCAAGAAATGGGATGGGGGATGGGATGGGATGAACCCAGCAGGTCGTTGGGAGGTAAGGACTGTCTTGGGTTGGCCATGGATGTCATGCTCCCAGCACAGTGCTTGGTAAAAGGCAAGACTCCTTCTCAGGTCTGAAGATCAAACAAGCAGACAGTACTCATGAAAGCCAGAAGAACTTTCTAGCTGTGTGGGTAGGAAGGTGCCAGCACAGGAGCCGAGGGAGACATGAGTGCCCCGGAGCAGAAAGCACCTGCAGGTGTCCCTGAAGGGCTGGGTGCTCCGGAGCAGAGGGGGGCGGAGGAGTCGGGCATGGCTGGGAGGCAGGGAAGGACGGGGGTGCAGCGCCAGCCTTGCTTCTGGAGGACTGCTCCAATATGTAAAAACACCCCGCCAGCTTCCTTTCAGAGAGACTGGAATATTCCGACACCAAAACCTCTCCCTGGAGGCTCCGGAGGAGGTGGGCTCCGGCTGAAAAGGAAACGCGGAAGCGTGGGCCCTGCCCAAGCGGCCGGGTGCCGGCCTCCATCCCGCACCCCTAACACTTTGGTTTCCCACAGATTTCTGAGGAGCAGATCATAAGAAAAGGTCACGGCCATAAAAGGGGGGCAAGCATTTCTGGGCCGGGGACACAGCTAATGTTCTTTGGGCTGCCCCACCCTGATCTCCAGGCTTTCGAATCCTCCCGAAGCCTCCAGTCCCTGGCCAGGGCTCCCAGCCTCAGGGTGAGGTCCCCCTGCTGCGGCAACCCCCCACCCTCCCGCACCGACGCGGGACCGCCTCCTCCTCCCTCCTCCCTCCATCCTCTCTCCCCGCTCCGCCTGTGATTGGCTGAGCCCCCAGCCCTCCCCGCTCCCCTCTCCTCCACCCCTGGTGAAAACTGCAGGCACCGAGCAGGGTGCAGCAACTGGAGGCGGCCGCGCGTCGGGAGGAGGCAGCAGCAGCAGAGGACCCGAGTCCAGGTGGGAGCTGGAGCCAGGGCGGGACCCCGGATGCAAGGATAGCCACCAGGCACAGCTGCAAGCCCTCCCAACCCGAGGCTTTGGGAAACGGTCCGAGGGCGCCCTGGGAAGGAGCGGCGCAGAGCTTGGGGAGGGGCCCGCCTCGCGGGCAGGGGCGGGGGTGGGACCCTACTGCTGGGCAGGGGCGCACCGCACCTAGCCTTTGGGGAAAGGGGCTCCCGGGCTTTCGCCCGCTGGGGGACGCTTGTCTGAGGCTGCCTCCCTGGAGAAGAACCGGGAGGAAGGGCGCCAAAGACTGCCTTAGGTTCTGATCTCCATCCAGACGTCCCCGAACCCAGCTTGCAAAGGTGGGGGGTGAGGGCTGCAGGTGATGATGAGGGAGATGACTGAGGATGGAGAGCTGGAGGGACCTCTGCCCGGTGACCTCACGGCGGGCTGGGTGCGGGGCACGGGAGGAAAAGGAAACCGCAGTGCCACGGGCGGGGGCTGGGTGGAAGGCGGGCAGGCGGGGGAGGGGAGAACTGGAAAAGGATATGCGAGGGGGAAGGGGGCCTCCATAGGGAAAGGAGAGGATTGGAATATGGAAATGGATAAGGGTGGGGCCCGCCGGGCGTAGCTGGAGCGGGGGTGGGGGGGCGGGAGGGCAGAGCTTCTCCGGGTCTGGGCCTTGAGGACACAAGGAAGAGTAATGAATGCAGACTACACCTTCCCAACCGCTCTCTACCCCTCCGTTTGGCTCTGCTACCCTCTCCAACCTCAGACCTATCTCCTCCCTTTCTTGCTGTGGCCACCGCTCTCCCTTCCCCTCCCAGATCCCAAGCCTACACCTCCCCTCCGTAGGCCGGTGTCCTCGAACGGAAAGCCAGACACGAACCCCCTTTCCTCCGCAACAGCGCCGCAGGATCTGGTTCGCGGTGGCAGCTCTGCCCCGGGACCGACAGGTCATTTATAGCTGCCGCAGCCGTGGGACCTTAGCCTCATCCCCCACCCCAGTGGCTGAGCGCCAGGGACCCTGAACTTGGCCAGTGGTGCGCGCTGCGCCCCCGGGGCGCGCGCCACCAAAGCAGGGCCCTGCGCCACTGGCAGGCGCACGCCGCCCCTGTGGCCTGTGTCAGGCGAGCACTGCTGCTGACAGGCTGGACTGCCTGCTCTTTCACCTCGCGCCAGGGTGTTGGTCCAGCCCAAGCTGCAAAGAAAGACAAGGCAGAGAGCCTAGGCAGGGAGGCTATTGGAAATGGACTGGAAAACTGCAGCCCAGGAACTCCAGGGAGATGACATTTGGAATCATCCTCGGCTCATATGCAATCGGAGAGCACTGCCACTTCCCTCTCACACATCCAGGCACACCCTTAGCTTATGCCAAATAGACGCCTATCTGAGAGCATCCTTAGCCACCATCCCTAGCCGTTCACATTTGTGGATCACTGACTATGCAACAGCCAGTGCCAGATGTTTGTTGTTTCTCTTAATCTCCATCGTAGCCCTGTGGGTATGTAAGGTTCAGAAAGACCCGTTCATTCACAATACTTCTGAGCATATTTTCTATGCCAGGGACTGTTCTGGGCATTGGAGATGTTCTTCTGAACAAGAAATAGGAAGCCCCTGGATGGGGAGTTTTTGTTTAATGGCATAAAGTTTTTGTTTTGAAAGATAAAAAGAGTTCTGGAGATTGGTTGCACAGCAATGTGAACGTACTTTACACTGCTGACCATACTGTGTTTATTAATGGTTAAGATAGTAAATGTTATTTGTATTTTACCACAATTTAAAAAAAAATTTTTTTAAGACAAGAAGTTCCTGCCCTCATGGGTCTTACATTCCTATGTAAGCAGAGGAGAAAGAGCAGTAAAGATAAAGTCACTTAAGTCACCTAGCTAGTAAGTGCTCCACAGCTAAGCACAGAAACTCACCACTACAGGGCGTGTTCTTTCTCCTCCCTTGCTCTCCCCGACAGGAAGAGCCAGTGGCAATGTCCGGTTCCATGAGAAGTGGGGAGGAGAGGGGGGATGGAGAGAGGCTGAGATGTCCATCATGGCCATGTGGCACGTTCCCGAGGCCCCGAGCCCTGGCAGTAAGTGTGGGGACACCTGTGCTGTCTCTTAGCTGGTTCCCATCCTGTTCCCACCCCAGGTCCAGGACTGAGCTGTCAGCACCATGCACCCAGCCATTGGCATCGCTCTCCTGCTGACAGGTACTAGGCAAGGGGCGGGGATGGGATCTGGGCACCCTGGCTTCCTTCCCTTCAGAGAAGCAGGCTTCTCCCTCATGACCTCAGAAAAGTAAAGGTGACTGAGGAAAAGAGGGGTCTTTTTCATCCCAAAGTCGCCGTATCCACTAGCGGATCTGATGGCCCAAGGTGGTTTCTGGAAACACAATTTGCCGAGCCCTGCCCCACACTACTGAATCGAACTCTCCAAATGAGAAGCAGACTCCTGCATCAGCTCCTTGAAATCATCTGCCCTCAAAACACACTGGCAGGGCCCGGGGCTCCAGCACACTAGGGAGGGAGGCTGGAGTCTGCAGGGGGGCTAGACCGGCCCTCTGGGATCCCAGGGGCAGGAAAAGGCACTCAGACACCTGACCCGTGTCCTTACGGGCCCATCTCTACTGTGTGGGGGGAGGCCCCCTGCTCTGTAGACCTCCTCCAACTCGGAAGGGGCACTGCTGGTGCCAGTCTTGCAGGTGTCCCGAGGGCAGAAGGTGACCAGCCTAACGGCCTGCCTGGCAGACCAGAGCCTCCGTCTGGACTGCCGCTATGAGAACACCACCACCTTGCCCATCCAGTACGAGTTCAGCCTGACCCGTGAGACAAAGAAGCACGTGCTCTATGGCACTGTGGGGGTGCCTGAGCACACATACCGCTCCCGAACCAACTTAACCAGCAAGCACAACCTCAAGGTCCTCTTCTTATCTGCCTTCACCACTAAGGACGAGGGGACCTACACATGTGAACTCCGCCTCTCTGGCCAGCCTTCCTCCGTCTCCTCCCAAAACGTCTCTGTGCTCAGAGGTGAGGCAAGCCCCCAACAAGGTCATGTGTGCTGGGATACCCAGGCTGGGGAGGGCGACAGGCAGCTCACTTGGCTGGGCCAGAGAGGAGAGTGGCCCCATAAGCCCCTCGCCATCTCCCACCTGGTCTCCGGTACCCCTGGGAACTACTGCCTTCAGTGTGAGTGGGGCAGGGTCTCAGCGCCAGTCGCCTGGCAGGGTGGCGTAGCAGATGCTCCCACTGTGACTGCCGCAAGTCACTGGGCCTCCCCAATCCTCCTTCTCCCCACCTGGAAAACAGGGATGACAGCACCCCCCTCACCCACAGTGTTCTTGCGATGATGTTCAGTGAGCTTTTCATACGACGATGTGTGTTCAAGGGCTCGGTAATATGCAAATGGGGAAGACCAGGCTGGTCCTGGTTCCAACTAAGACACCCCGAGGGGAGTACGCCCTTGCTCTGGGCTTGGGCCTGTCTGAGTCCTGGTCCCCCTTCATCCCCGCCTTGTCCCCCACCCCATTCTCTCTCCACAGACAAACTGGTCAAGTGTGAGGGCATAAGCCTGCTGGCCCAGAACACCTCATGGCTGTTGCTGCTCCTGATGTCCCTGTCCCTCCTCCAGGCCACGGACTTCATTTCCCTGTAACTGCTGGGGCCCATGGGGGATACAGGAAGCCACGAGTCCCAGTGCAGAGATCCGACTTCTCTGAGTCAGCTGACCACCCCCATCCCTCACTCACCTCGGGGAGAAATGGGGACCCCACTCCTTATCAGGAGCCCCAATGCTGCATGCCATGATCTACTCCCCTCCTCCCACCCCCCGACGGACCCCCGCCACTGCCACCTCACCCTCCCTGCACACCTCTGGCTGCCCTTTTGTACTCTTTGTTCCAGAGCTGCTTCCGTCTTGTTTATTTAGGGTTTCTCCTTCCTTTCCTTTGGGAGTTTGTGAAAAGGGAAGCCAGGGTTGGGGACCTGATGGAGCGTGAAAGCGTGTGAGGGGTAGTGGGCTGCAGGGGTACCAGCTGGTGGGGGGGGTCATCCTTGCCCACTGGGACCAGAGGCCTGTTGGGCATAGGGAGGGGGTGGGGTGTGTCAGGGCTAGCACCCCACTCGGCAGGCAGGGCTAGCACCCCACTCGGCAGGCAGGGCTAGCACCCCACTCGGCAGGCAGGGCTAGCACCCCACTCGGCAGGCAGGGCTAGCACCCCACTCGGCAGGCAGGGCTAGCACCCCACTCGGCAGACAGGGCTGGCACCCGAAGACCACAGGCGTGAGAGCACCACCATGCATCTGCAGGGGCATCCTCAGCCACGGCAGAAAAGGCCCTCGTCTTGCCTCTGCGGGAGCCCCCTGGGGACCCTCGGCTAGGGGCACACCCCAGTGAAGATCCGCATTCTGCCAGGGGAGCTGCGCTAATGGGGGGTTGGAGAAGAGGCTGGGGGGTGAGGGCCCCTCACCCCTCCCTTCCTAAGGAAGCTGAAGGTATGAGCCTTCACTGCCCCCACCAGCAGTGAGAGGGCTGCAGAGGCGGCCAAGCCCCTCCCAGGCTATCCCAGGCACCCAGGAGCTTCCAGAAGTCATGTGGGATAGAGTCCGAGAGCCACAGGGAGTTTGGCCCCTGCTGGCTGGTGCCCGAGCCCCTCAGCAGCCCCCTGCCCCACAGGCCTGCCTCCTCAGGGACCTCTGGGGCGCCTGAGGCAGGCTGCGGCGTGAGACCCAGGAGCGGGACACTCCTGGGAAGATGGCTTTTCCCAACCCCCCGCTCCCTGCCCGGCAGCTCTGCCTGTCCTGTGACCATGTTTAGTGCCACCACAGCTTATGGCATCTCATTGAGGAAAAAGAAAACTACACAATAAAACCAAAGCCTCTGGAATCTGTCATCGTGTCCATCCCTGCTTCACTCCCCTGGCAGTCCCCAGGCTTAGCCAGGTGTCTCCATGGACAGGAGGTCCAACACGCCACCTCGGACGCTGGGGGCACCACCTCCTCTCTTCCCTGCCTCCTGCCCTCCCGCTTGTGGTGACCCTACCCCCGGGGGCAAACCACTGCATGCTGGCCTTCTTTTCAGAATGGCCTGATGTGACACATTTGCCCAAATAAATGAATATTCCATGTCTGCTGACTCACCTCGCTAGAACGACAGACTCACCTGCCAGCACGTGGGCCAAGCCACCTGGCCCTGGCTCTGGAACGCGGCGCACATGGCTTTGTGTGACCAAGCGCTGAGGTGCGCACCTTTTCTCGTCAGCTCTGGTTCAGAAATGCCCCCTCAAGTCACACCTGCTCTTGGGAGGACAGGAGCAGGAGGAAGGTTCGGTGGGAGATGTCCGTGTCACCAGGACATTATTTCTTAAGTCCAAAAGCATCAGCCAAAGAAAGAACTGAGGATGGATCCTGTCCCCTCGGGAGTAGGAAGGGAACCCTGCACCCATCCCTGGCTCCTCCCCCTAAAGGTAAAATGTGAACACGCGTCAGGGGCCACCCTGGGAGTGGAGGCTGGAACAGGGTCACAGGGAAGCTGTGAGTTCCAGCTGCTGCCAGTTAGCGAGGCAGCCCCGAGCCAGCCTCCTCTGCCTCGCCAGGGAATCTGGGGGAGAAGGGTGATGACCGTCCAGAGGCTGACTCATTTGGTATTTAGTGCCTGGTGGGATGATTCTTCTGAGCATTTTTCTTAAAGGCCCCAGATCTAAATTTATGCCACCAGCTCCCACTCTCCTGCTGCCTCCTGTCACCCTGCTGCCTTGCCAGCAGCCCCTGTGGCTACTGTGCCCAGCGAGGGCAGGAGAAGCTGCCCGTGGCCCAGACTGACGGCCGTTGGGCACAGTGCAGCCCGCACAAAGCTCTCCAGAGGGAGAGACGGGCCCCTTCTTGCTCAGCTCTGCTTGCGTGCTTGCGTGCGTGCCAAGGAGAGGAGTCTTGGAGAGAAGAGCCGTTGTGGGGGAAGGGAAATCAAAGGCCAGGGAAGTACGGGGAGTCCCATTCTCCGGGTAGTCCATGTGAACTAAAATAAAATTTTAAGGCTCACCCCCCACCACCACCGGCTGACTAAATGGACCCCCTCGTGGCTAAAGGAATATCCTAAAACTAAACTGCCTGCCAGGAGGAAAAAAGTCAGACATGCCTTATCCTGCCCCTCTCCCTTCTTAAAAACATCCTTTGTAACCCATTAACAGGCCTCAGGGTATACAAGACAAACCTACAGGTCCTCAGTTTACACAGCAAATCTATGTCTGATGGCTTATCTCTGATAACAGCTCCTTACCTTAAAACATTCCAAGCCTTTAGACAAAGCTTCAAGTCTTTAACCGATTACAAGCCAAAAATCTTTAAACCTGCCTATAACCTATAAGCCCTCCTCCTTCAAGATACCCCACCTTTTGAGGCCAAACCAATGTATGCCTCCCACATATTGATTTATGACTTTACCTGTAACCCCTGTCTCCCTGAAATGTATAAAACCAAACTGTAACCCAGCCACATCGAGTCCACTGCTCAAGGCTTCTTGATCGTGGCTCTGGGTCACAATCCTCAAATTTGGCTCAGAATAAATCTCTTTAAAATTATTTTACAGAGGCCGGGCCCGGTGGCTCACGCCGGTAATCCTAGCACTCTGGGAGACTGAGGCGGGAGGATGGCTCAAGGTCAGGAGTTCGGAAATTATTTTACAGAGTTTGGCTTTTTTTCCGTTGACATCCAGCTAAAGCTTGGAGGTCTTTCTGGAAGGAACTGGGAGGCCATGTGTGAAGCCTCAACTGAGAGGACAGTGTGAGGCCCTGGCCCTTGTGTGACACCTCCCGTGGGGTCTTTGTCACACCCCGGCACTGTTCCCCTGAAGAGTTTAGCAGCCACAGTCTTAGAAGGGTGCTGGAGGGGTGTTGCCTTCTGCACCCATGAGGCCCAGCATGGGGACGGTTAGCTTAAGAAGCCACAGAGCCCACCAGAGGACCACAGACTTCAGGAAAGGAGAAGAGGGGGACAGGCCATCAGGACTCACAACCTGAACCACCCCAAAAAGGCCATGCTGTGGGCTGGGGGTGCTGCAGGCTTTCAGCAGCAGGGCGGCAGCCAGCAGCCCCTCGGGTCGAGCTGGCAGGTCCAGCGGAGGTTGCTGTGCTGTGGCTAGTTGCAGAGGGCCAAGCCAGCCCCGTCCCTGTCCACTGCCCAGACCTTACCCCATCCACCCCCTTGCCAGTCCTCACCCCTCTCCTGGGCCACCCTCGGCCATCTAAGGGCACACATTCTTCTTGCTCAAGAACAGACACCTCTCTCTCCCCGCCCCGCCCCCCGTTTCTGGATCAGACTGTCCACTGCGACAGACATTATCTGCGTCTCTGACACCCAGGGCCTCCCTGGGGAAGCACGAGGGGGTCTCCATGGGAGGTGTGGGGACTTGCACTGGCCAACCAAGACATGCACACAGTGTCGGGGACCTGTGACACACAGCGTCCGCCTCCAACGTCCACCCCCTCCCAAGCGGCAGCTTTCGTGCTGTGAGGGCGTGTCTGTATTCACACGCACAAGAAACAAATCCCACGGCAAGAGTCAACTGCTTCCTCATTTACTGGCGAGAACATGTTGAAGCCGGAGTCCTTCAGAGAGTCCCGGCAAGACGTGAGGATACCCGCTCTCCTCTGCTCAATCTGGAAGGGCTTCAGGACAAAGGTGGGACAGCCTTCCTTTGGCTGTCCCACCTTTCCTGGTGGCTCAGCCTCAGGACACTCTGGAGCCCAGAATGTCCCCCACTCCTCAGGAGGAAACATGTCCTGTGCAGACTCTTGGAGGCTTCTTTGCCTGGTGCAGGGGAGGTTCAGGGGCAGGGGGCGCCGTGGCAGTGCACACATCACGTGGAGGGCAGTGCAGGACCAACAGGAGAGTTCCATGGAGGCCATGTGGGCCCTGACGCCAGGAAGGGGCCCTGCTGGCTGGAGCTGCCTAGCTGTGCCAGTGGTGAGGGCCTGGCAGTGGGCGTGGCCAGTTGGAGGCCACCTGCTGGGTTTGTGGTGAAGCAGTGAGTTTGGTGGGAACCTGGACTAGACGACTCTAGTCTCTACCCCCTTCAGGGCTTCACTAAAACAGTTCTTAAAATAGGCTGGTTGGGCTAAAATCGTTTATTGTACAATAAACATTAAGCACCTAAATACACCTGGCTCTGTGCTAAGTTGCAAAATGTAAATGGCACAGCCCCTGGCTGCAGGAGCCCAAAGTCTAGTAAATGGAGGAATTGGTTTCAGTGCAGCGATCGGTGCTATGAGGCAGGGAAGCCATGGCAGAAACCACTGGGGATCCCCAACATGCATTCTCCTCTTCTTTCTCAGAATGAAACTCACAGATTAGAATTAGAATACATAGGCCAGAATAACGAGTACATTTCCCAGTTCCCTTGCAGTGAGATGAGCCTATGTGGCTAAGTTCTGTCCACTGGGATAAAAGCACAAAATAATGTGTCATTTCTAGGAAGTGTTCTATAAAAGAGAAAGTGAGCCTTTCTCCCCTTTCCCCTTATGCTGGCTGGAATCTGGAGTTGATGGTCGGAACTGGTGCAGCCATGGACTATGCAGTTGGACTATGAGACAGACATTGTGTTACAAATGACAAAGCATAGACAAGAGCCTGCGTCCTTGGTGATGGAGCAGCCATGGCAGCCAGGGATCACCTTATTTAAGCTACTATTATTTGGGGTTTTCTGCATTCACAGCTAAACCTAAAACTACCTTTTTAAAAAGCTGCTACTTAACACTACTGAACTGTACACTTAAAAATGGTTAAGATGGCAAATTTTACGATTTTTTTTTTAACCACAATTTTTAAAAAGAAAAGTCAAATCCATAGAGACAGGAAGTAGAATAGTGGTTGCCAGGGTCAACCACTGGGGCGAGGAAATGGGGAGCTATTGCTTAATGCTGCGGTCCCCAACCCCTCCCCACCTTCTATGAAACTTAGGAAGGGGGTGCACAGCAGGAGGTGAGCAGGGAGGGCGAGTAAGCAAAGATTCATCTGTGAGTACAGCTGCTCCCCTCCCCATAGTTTGTATCACGGCTGAGCTCCACCTCCCCCACCCCACCACATCCATGGAAAAATTGTCCCCCATGAAATCAGTGCCAAAAAGGTTGGGGACCGCTGGTAAGGAGTACAGAATTTCAGTTTTGCAAGATGAAAACAGTTCTGTGGCTGGGTGGCCGTGACGGTAGCACAATAATTCGAGTGTACATAACACCACTGAACTGTACACTTCAAGACAGTTGAGATGACAAATTTATGTTATGTGTATTTTGCCACAGTTTTAAAGAAGCAGAAAAAGCCAAGGCACAAAGTAATTGTCTGGGGTGGTTACATGAGTACATACATACCTTCGTCAAAACTCATCAAACTAGGCTGGGCGCAGTGGCTCACGCCTGTAATCCTAGCACTCTGGGAGGCCAAAGCGGGCAGATAGCTTGAGGTCAGGAGTTCGAAACCAGCCTGAGCAAGAGTGAGACCCCGGCTCTACTATAAATAGAAAGAAATTAATTGGCCAACTAATATATATAGAAAAAATTAGCCAGGCATGATGGCGCATGCCTGTAGTCCCAGCTACTTGGGAGGCTGAGGCAGGAGGATCGCTTGAGCCCAGGAGTTTGAGGTTGCTGTGAGCTAGGCTGACACCACAGCACTCACTCTAGCCTGGGCAACAAAGCGAGACTCTGTCTCAAAAAAAAAACCAAAAACTCATCAAACTATTCACTTAAAATAGGTGGATTTCACTGAATATAAACCACAACTCAACAACGTGCTATAGGAATACATATGTGGGGTCACTTTGCCAGGCTAAGAGGCTTCCCAGAGGGAAAATAAGAGCACAAAAAGCTTCACTATTTTATAAGCGCATTACCAAAAAAAAAAGAAATTTTATTTTTATTTCTTCTATATCCTGCAAAACTTGGGGAAAGGGAGAGGAAATCGTTGAGGGCTCAGTCTCTAGGTTGGCTCACAACTGCTGGTTGGCGTAACAGCTCTCAGAGCACACAGGTCCATCAACAGCATCCCTGACCCAGGCAATATCTCTTCCAGCATTTATTAAGCGCACACTCCATGCCAGGCCCTGTGCAGGGTAACGACAATAGAGTAGTAAATGGTACAAACAAGTTCCTGTTCCCATAAAATTTATATTCTAGTACAGGACATGGACATTAACCAAGTAAACCAATTAATAAATCAGATAATTGTAGATTGGGATCATTCATACACAGATGATAGAAAAATAATGGGTGGTGCCCTAGTTAGGATTCTCAGGGAGAGTCCGAGAGAGTGTCCTTTCAGCTGAGGCCTGAGAGATGAGACAATTCACCTGCTGGAAGAACTGCAGGAAGCACAACCAAGCAGGGGAATAGGAAGGGTCCACAAGGAGAGGTCCCGGATGTCACTGAAGAGGTAGGCAAGAGCCAGATTCAACAAGGGCCTTGGAGGGCATGGCGGAGAGTATGAATTTTATTCCAAGGGCAAATGGGACGTGCTTCAGAGATGTGATCTTATCATGTTTTCAGAAGATCCCTCTTGCTGCTCTGTGGGAACAGGATCCAGAATAACAGCAGAAGCAGGAAATGAGGAGGATATTGCACTTGTCCCAAAATAGATGATGGCAACGTGGACAAAAGTCGTAGTGGTAAAATAGAGAGAAGTGGTGACTTTAAGATCTATTTAGAGTTAAAACAGATGACTGGTAACATCTGAACAAAGTCTGTGGATTTTACCAATATGAACTTCCCAGTTTTGATACTGTACTACAATTATATAAAATGTCACCAATGGGGGAAAGATACACGGGACCTCTAACCTCTGTAACTTAAGGGTACAGAGAGGACCCCTCTGTATCATGTTTTCAATTTCTTATAATTCTATAATTTATTTTAAAATTTAAGAAATGTTTTTAATCCTCAACACAATCAAAAAAAACCAAAAGATGGCAAATATTAATTCTAGAGGGAGGAAAAAAGAATTATAATCAATGTTATATGGATTAGCTATGAATAATATTTATATAGTCATACTAATATAAATACTTGCTATGGTATGAATGTTTGTATCCCCCAAATTCAAAATTCATATGTTGAAATCCTACCCCACAAAGTGATGGTATTTGGAGGTGATTTAGGGGGTGATTAGGTCAAGGGAGTAGAGCCCAAGATCCCACAGAGATCCCTTGCTCCTTCCACCCAGTGAGAATGCAGCAAGAAGATGCTATTTCTGAACCAGAAAGTGGGCCCTCATGATATACTGAAACGACCAACACCTTGATCTTGGATATTCCAGCCTCTAGAATTATGAGAAATAAATTCCTGTTGTCTATAAGCCGCCCAGTCTATGGTATTGCAGCCTGACTGGACTAAAGCAACACTGAATAGTGATTTTCACCAAAAAATTATGATAAAGTTATATAGGGAGGCCAGGCGTGCAGGCTCATGCCTATAATCCCAGCAATTTGGGAGGCTGAGGCGGGAGGATCACTTGAGGCCAAGAGCTTAGACCCCATCTCTACAAAAAGTTTAAAAAGTTAGCTGGGAGTATGTGGTGCACACCTGTAGTCCCAGCTACTCAGGAGGTTGAGGCAGGAGGATCACTTCAGCCCAGGAGTTCGAAGCTGTAGTCACCTATAATTATGCTGCTACACTACAGCCTGGGTGACAGAGTAAGACCCTGCCTCAAAAAAAAAAAAAAAAAAAAGTTGTATAGGAGGATGGGAAAAGGATAAGTGTATGTATTTGGTGGTGGAGGATATGGACATTTAAGAAAGCTAAAACCACATTTTCTATAGTATTATCAACAGATAATACTAAACAATGATAAATCAAGGAATACCTATATATACATTCATATATATGAAAGAATATATATAAAAGAAATTTTAAAATACAGAAGTAAATAACAGAAGAAATATTTAAATAGTTGAGAGTGGCTCCTTTGGGCAGTAAGAATTTAGCATGGGGTAACAGACTGCTTTTACATTATAAACCTAGTAATACTTTTTGTCTCTATAAATGTATTAGTGTGCTAAACAATATAAATCAAATATATTCAAAAAATATATTCATGCCTGGCCAACAACAAAAAAAAGCAAAAAACAGAGAGGACTTGCTTACTGGTGGTGGTTTAGATGTTGGGGGGTAGGGGCTGAGGGGAAGTGAGAAGGAATCTAGGATGACCCTTGGGTTTTTGCTTAAACAATGAGTGGATGATGATGCCATCTGTTGAGGCAGAAAAGGCTGAGGAAGCAAGTATTGGGGTGGGGCAGCAACTATACTAAATCTGTGATGCCGATTAGACATCCAAGTGGAAGTAACAGAAAACAGCTGGATATCCTAGTCCTGAGCAGAGGTAAGAAGTCAAGGTTAGAAATACAAATTTGATAGGAATCAGCATTTGGATGGTAGACATCAACCATGAGACAAGTAAGATCATGCAGGGAGAAAATAATGGAGAAATAATTCTATAATTTTTGGGCCAAACTAGAATCTCAGGCAGTCCAATATTTAGGTTTTTGTGGAGAAGAAAAGGAGATTAAAGAGCAGTGAGTGAGGAAAGAGGAAGGCCAGGGGTTTGTAGACCCAGAGAAGGGAGAGTTTTGAAAAAGAGTGATCAACTAGGTCAACTGCTATTAAGAAGTCAAGATGAAGACCAAGTTGTTGGTGACTGTGGTAGCTAACCTCCAAAGATGGCCTCCTACGCAAACTGTGCCCCTGTGTCATCCCTTCCTGTTGAATCTATCATGGCCCTGGGTCAACAGTAGATGGTAGAAGTCATGCTTCATGACTTCCAAAGTTAGGTCTTAGAAGCGTACAGCTTCCACCTGATTCTCCTGGAATGCTCACTCCTGGGACACTCCCTCTTGGAACTCAGCTGCCATTCTAAGAAGCCCAAGCCACACAGAATGGCCACGTGCAGGCACTCCAGTCACCAGCACCGGCTAATCTCCTGGCCGACAAACACCATCACCTGCCAGCCGTGTGAGTGAGCCATCTTCAGTGTCTAGCTCAGCTGAGGCTTTAGATGACTCCAGTCCCAACTACTGACTGCAACCTCATGAGAAAAAGACCCCAAGTGAGAACTTCCCATCTGAGCCCAGAAGCATGAGACACAGTAATAAATTGTCGTTTGAAGCCACTAAATTTGGGGTGGTTTCTTATGCAGCGATAGATAACCAGAATAGTGACTAGGACGAAAGCAGTTCATGGAGTAGTAGTAACAGAAGCCAGACTGGAGTGGGTGAGTGAGTGTGAATGGGAGAGTGCAGCCTTCCTGCTCAGAAGTGTGGCTGTGACAGATGTGGGAGGTGGAGTCCCAGAAAGTTTATTTATGTTTAAGATGGGCAGTACTAGAGCATGGTTGTACGATGATGGTGGTGACGCCTGGAGATAGGGAAAGACTGACAAAGAAAAGCAAGAAGAAAGTGAAGAATTAAAGTCTTTGGGAAGGCAAGAAGGGAGGGCTCCAGAGCTAGAAATACAGGCAAAGAAGATGCGCGCGGAAGTGGGAGGTTTGTGAACCCGAAATTTCAGGGCTTTTCAACGGCCTCTATTACGGGCAAGGTCATCAGCTGAACAAGAGGGTAGGGAGATGGAGGGGAGTTGCAGCAGGTTGGAAAGAAAGGAGATAATATAAAATAGTCATATCAGACAATGGGAATGATAGCAGAATCTAAAAATAGCCTTATGACATTCCACACTCCCTAATCCCTGGAAACTGCCAACGGGATGAGCTCTTACTCCCATGACTGTGTTGTCTTATATGGCATAGTTGTTGGTCTTAAAAGAGAGAGATTGTCCAGGTAGGCATAATCTAATCACATGAGCTCTTAAAAGCAGAGAGCTTTCTATGGCTAGTGGCAGACATGGACCCCCAGGTGCATCAAGGAACCAGGTAAAAGGTACCCACTGCGCCCACTGTGCTCACTGCTTTTTCAATGATTCTGGAGGTCCTGGACAAATCCCTCTCAGATTTCTAGCTCCACAGTTTGCATCCTTATGTCTCCAAGTCTGAGTAATTTTATTTCTGATTGAATCCACAAGTCAAACTTGGTGTTTTGACAGGAAGTGGACAAGGTCCAGTCTAGTGCACTAGCTTCCAGACTGGGTCTGGAATCCAGATTGGGACCCGGAGTTGGAACTGGGTGTTTGACAGGAACTGGACTGGGTTCCCGTTGGAGGCCTCAGGTAAGTAAACCTTTAGCAGGACAGGGTATTATGAGTTTGTCAGAATCTAAGGAGTCTAGGACTCCTCAGTCTGGAACTCAGCTAATTTTATGCTGAGAAATTATGGACCCAGAATCTGTGCCTTTCTAGAGAAACAGGTGCACCTCAGGAAGATTAACAGAGTTATAGCAGCCACGTAGGGAAGTTTTATTCTAGATGACATTATGCATCTATGGTCGAATTAGGGGGGAAAGGGGATCCTGAAAGCCTCAGAAACAATGAGATACATTGGTATGTAGAGCCTTCTAAAAAGACAAAAATCACTCAAAAAATAGGCTCCCTAAAGGAATCTCTACAGCACACTAATGAAAAATTATCCTGAATCCACTAAATTTTTTGATCTCTTGCTTTTTCTGAACCTTCTCAACACCAACTTCTTTTAAAAAAATTAGATTCCCAAATGAGCCAGGAGTATCTGTAAAAACTAAATGTAATTCTTAGTCTTACACACAACTCAGAGATATTATAAAGGCAACTGCCTAAGGCTAAAAAGGATAAAGACTAATTGGAAACAGACTGGCTGTCTCCTCAATGGCTCACCTAAAATTCAGGTCACAGTCTCAGAAAGATTAACTCCTGATCACAGGTGACTATGACCCAAAACTCCTCCTTGAAGAAACCTTAACATCCTTTCTTTGTGCCATTGAAATGTCTAAATCTTTAAAATGCAAGCTTCAGGAGATCGAGATCTGAGCTCCAAGGTGGCGGACCAGAGACCACACCAGCCAGAGTGTCTCAGTAAGAAGAAGTTTTAGATAAAAGAGAAAAAACAAACAGGCAGACAAACATAGATTGGATGAGGGTCTGAAGGAAGGGTACTGGAACGTTCAGGAGACTCTACAGGAAGAGGATGCAGAGCAGAACTAGAAGGAGAAAGGTGTCGGAGGTTATCAATCCCCAAGAGGCTTGGAAACCAGCCAGAAGGGAAGGCGGAGTGGGTAGCTGCTCCCTCCCTCGCATCCATCTTGGGTGGGCTCCCAAGCTGCTGGAGAGACCTTCTGCCCACACAAGCCCAGAGACTGCTGCAACCAATGAGCTAGGAGCTGCTTGCAGACGGGCTCCCAGTCCCCCCACACCACCTCCTGCTCTACAGACCCAAGCTGGATGGCAGGCACCATATTGCTTCTCTACCCACCGTGTGCCTTTGTCCTCCCCAGGGGCCTTCAACTCCTCAGGTTTTGTCTTGCTTGTTCCCACACAGACATTTCCCAACTCCAGTCCAGACTGCAGGAGCCACAGGGGTCCAGTGGGTCCCAGGAGATCTTTGTGACTCCAGAGCCTGGTCATTCTGGGTGGACGGCCTTCTGGAAGGTCAGAGATGACCAGAGTGCCGACTTTCCTTCACCTGGACTCATTCTTCCCTTCCCCTGCCCCACCACAGCTGCTAAGACAGACAATTGAGCTGCCACACAGAGGCTTGCACAGAGAGTAGGACTCAGACCTTTCCTTTTGGGGTCCTTCAGCAGACTGAGGGGTGCTCAGAGCGTGAGCTCCCTGCCAGCCAGCCCTCCCTGCTGTGGCTTACCCCAGTAGCCCAATCAGAGCAAGACACACCCCAAGGTGGAGGGACATTGAACCAGCTTGGGCATCCCATGGGTGTCTCGGGACCAGCATGCTTCTCCCTGACATGGTCAGGGAGATTGATCTATGAGGCCTTGAGGACAGGCCTGCAGGCCAGATCCCATACACTCAGGTCTTGATAGTGTTGACTGGGAGAGACAGAGGGGTTAGTTGTGAATTAGTCTCATGAGGTGTGGTTGCCTACAGGGGCAGATTAAGGAGGAGAGTGCAGTGTGTGTGGGTCCTAGCTGCAGCATGCTTGCAGGGCACCCCTCCTCCATGGGAGGGCTGTACTCCCAGCTCTAGCCGGGATCTCGGTCAGGGAACTTCCCAGCCTGCATCACAGAAGTGGGAGAGCTTGGCTGGCTTGAGGTCCTGCCTGCTGGCAGAGGCCCAGGGGAAACCCTAGAATAGGGGAGGGTGGAAAGGCACAAGGCTTGCTCCAGACTGCCGAACTGAGGGTCTCAGACTGAGGGTCACACTTCCACACCCATACTTTCTGGTTGAGTAGGGCCACTTCAGCCCTCCCTGGCAGCTTTGCCCAGAGTGGGAAGGGACCTTTGACCCCTAATGAAACCAACCCCTTGCCAGCATTTGTGGAGTTTGAGGGCAGACTCACCCAACCCAGCCCTGCCCAGCCTCACTTCCCCACCCACCCCTGCTGAGATGGAGAAAAAGGACTCACCTGGAAGTCCCAGGGCCCCACCCACCACCCAGGGCATTTGAGTGCTTCTCCTGAGCAAGTAGAGCTGGTCACAAGACCCAAAAACAACATTGCAGCTTGTTCCTTCTGGCAAGCACCACCTACTGACCAGGAGGTCAAGGTTCATGCCCTTTTACTGCATTTACTGACTGTATCATGCACGGTGTGGTGGATTCTCACCCACAAGCACCACTGACTGGCTCAGGGACTAAACTGGGCATGTCATTACCTAAACAAAAGAAAATCCAAAGGTAAGAAGCAACAGCTGCTCCACATGAGAACGAATCAGTGAAAGAACTCCAGAAGTATGAAGAATCAAAGTGAAAAGAAACCCCCAAAAAGAAGCACCAGATTTTTAACAATGGATACCAACCAAAATCAGAATATTGAAATGACAGATGAAGAATTTCAAACATGGTTTGTAAGGAAGCTCAATGAAATGCAAGATAACATGGAAACCCAACACAAAGAAACCACAAAAGCAATGCAGGAAATGAATGGAAATTCAACTGAATTGTTAAACAAAAATCAAACAGAACTTCTGGAAATAAAAATTTCATTCAAGGAAATACAAAAAACAGTGGAAAGCCTTAAGAATAGATTAGATCAGGCAGAAGAAAGAAGCTCAGAGCTTGAAGACAACACCTTTGAATCAAACAAGTCAGTCAAAGACATAGAGTAGATGCAAGGAACAAATAAAGCCTATAAGAAATATGGGATTATGTGAAGAGGCCTAACATAAGAATCATAGGTAGACATCAATGAGGGCAAAGAAGAAAATACACAAGGGTTAGAAAACCTATTTGAGGGAATAATTGAGAAAAATTTCCCTTGCCTCGATAGAAATCTAGATATCCAGGTACAAGAAGCTCAAAGGACTCCTGGGAGATTCATTGCAAAGAGGCAAACACCATGACACATATTCACCAGACTGGCCAAAATAAACACAAAAGAGGCATTCCTATGAGCCAGAAGGCAAAAGTATTAGGTAACTTACAAAGGAAAACCCATCAGACTAACTACAGACTTCTCAACTGAGACCTTACAAGCCAGAAGGGATTGGGCCCCCATTCTCAGTCTTCTCAAACAGAATAATGGCCAGCCTAGAATTCTATATCCAGTAAAACTAGGTTTCATATATGAGGGGGAAATAAAGTCTTTCTCAGACAAGCAAACAGTGAGGGAATTTGTCAAGTCAAGACAAAACCTGCCCTGCAGGAAGTACTCAGAACTGCATTATATGCAGATCAGCACAATAGACACCCACCAGTATAAAATCACCCAAAAGCTAAAGGTCAAAGGCCAGATACTACAATTGCTCAGGAGATAAAACAAAGCAACAAAGTTCTACTCAACAGGATGAATGGAAATCCGCCCCACTTATCAATTCTTTCAGTAAAAGTGAATGGCTCAAACTCCCCAGCAAAAAGACATAGGGTGGCTGAATGGATAAAAAAAATACAAGCCAAGTATCTGCTATCTCCAGGAAACACATCTACCCAACAAGGACTCATTCAGACTCAAGGTGAAGGGATGGAAACAATATTACATGCAAATGGAAACCAAAAGTAAGCTGGTGTAGCAGTTCTCATATCAGATAACATGGACTTCAAATCAACAAAAGTAAAGAAAGACAAAGATGATCATTATATGATAGTAATGGAAAAAATTCAACAAGAAGACATAATAATTTTAAATATTTACACACTTAACACAGGTATACTCAGATTCATAAAGCAAATCCTACACAATCTAAAAAAAAATGAGAAACAGCAGCATCATAATAGCCAGGGACTTCAACACCCCTCTGACAGAACGGGACATATCCTTCAAATAGAAAATAAAGAAACAATGGACTTAAACAGAACTCTAGAACAAATGGGCCTAACAGAAACGTATACAACATTCTACCCCAAAACCACTGAGTATACATTCTTCTCACCAGCTCATGAACATTCTCTAAGATTGGTCACATTCGAGTCCACAAAACATGTCTCAACAAATTCAAAAAAATAAAAAATAGCAATTATATTATGCATCTTCTCCGACCACAGTGGAATAAAATTAGAAATCAATTCCAATAGAAACACTCATCTCTACACAAAGTTATGAAAACTACTGCTGAATGATAGCCGGGTCAAAGACAAAATTACAATGGAAATCAAAAGATTCTTTGAACTAAATGATAAAGGGGACACAAGTGATCAAAAATCTGTGGTATACAGCTAAAGCAGTCCTGAGGGGAAAATTCATAGCCATAAATGCCTCCAACCATAAGACACAAAGATCACAAATCAACAACCTAATGAATCATCTCAAGGAACTGGAAAAGGATGAGCAAACTAATCCCAAACCCAGAATAAGAAAATAAATAAACAGATCAGCGCATAACTAAATGAAATTGATAACAAAAGAACTATACAGAAGATTAATGAAACAAAAAGTTGGTTCTTTGAAAAGATAAACAACATTGACAGGCCTCTCTCTAGATTAACCAGAAGCAGAAAACAAAGGACTCTAATAAGCTCAATCAGGAATGAAAAAGGAGAAATTACAACTGATACCACGGAAATATAAAATATCATCTCTGAATACTATAAAGATCTCTATGCACATAAACTTGAAAACATGAAAGAAATGGACAAATTCTTAGAAACACATAGCTTCCCCAGGCTCAATCAGGAAGAAATAGCATTCTGAACAGACCCATATCAAGTAATGAAATTGAAGCAACAATAAAAAATCTCCCAACAAAAAAAAAGTCCTGGACCAGATGGTTTCACACCCAAATTTTATCATACCTATGAAGAATAACTGGACCCTATCCTGCATAAATTATTCCATAACAATGAAAAGGAGGGAATCCTCCCCAACACGTTTTACAAAGCCAACATCACCTTGATACCAAAACCAGGAAAGGACTCAACAAAAAAAAGAAAACTACAGACTGATATCCCTTACGAATATAGGTATGAAAATTCTCAATAAAATCCTAGCAAACTGAATTCAGCTGTTCATCAAAAAAATAATCCATGACTAAGTCGGCTTCATCCCAGAGATGTAGGCATGGTTCAACATATGCACATCTATAAATGAAATTCACCACATAAATAGAAGGGAAAACAAAGACCATATGATCCTCTCAATAGATGCAGAAGAAGCATTTGACAAAATTCGGCACCATTTTATGATGAGAACGCTTAACAATATAGGCATACATGCAACTTATCTCAAAATTATAAAAGCCATATATGCCAAACCTACAGCTAACATCATACTGAATGGGGAAAAATTGAAAGCATTCCCACTTAGACCTAGAACCAAACAAGGTTGTCCACTATCACCATTTCTATTCAACATAGTGCTGGAAGTCCTAGCCAGAGCAATCAGACAAGAGAAGGAAATCAAGGGTATCCAAATGGGGACAAGAGAGGTCAAACTATCACTCTTCAATGACAATATGATCTTATATCTAGAAAACCCCAAAGATTCTGAGGTTCTGGAATGTATATTCAGTGGTTTTCCAGAGACTACTGGAATTGATAAATAAACTCAGCAAAGTTTCAGGTTATATAATCAATGTACACAAATCAGTAGCATTCATATATGGCAACAACAGTCAAGCTGGGAAATAAATCAAAGACTCAGCACCTTCACAATAGCAAGAAAGAAAATAAAATACCTCAGAATATATTTAACTAAGGAAGTGAAAGACCTCTACAGGGGGAACTGCAAAACACTGATGAAGGAAATAGCAGAGGACATAAACAGATGGAAAAACATACCATCCTCATGGATTGGCAAATTTAACATTTAACATTATTAAAATGTCTATACTACCCAAAGTGATCTACAGATTCAATCCAATCCCTATAAAAATACCAACATCATTTTTCACAGATCTAGAAAAAATAATTTTATGCTTCATATGGAACCAGAGAACACCTTGTGTAGCCAAAGAAACCTTAAGCAAAAAGAACAAATTGGGGAGCTACTAAGGGTCTAAATCTGGGCAGCAGAAGAGCGTGGTAGGTAACGGTCACCAGCGCAAGGGTCATTTCGTCGCTGGGAAGGGACAGCGCTCACCCGCGGTGATGGTGGTTAGCAAGATGAACAAAGATGCACAGATGAGAGCAGCGATTAACCAAAGTTGATAGAAACTGGAGAAAGAGAACGCCTCAAAGAGTTGCTGAGAGCTAAATTAATTGAATGTGGCTGGAAGGATCAATTGAAGGCACACTGTAAAGAGGTAATTAAAGAAAAAGGACTAGAACACGTTACTGTTGATGACTTGGTGGCTGAAATCACTCCAAAAGGCAGAGCCCTGGTACCTGACAGTGTAAAGAAGGAGCTCCTACAAAGAATAAGAACATTCCTTGCTCAGCATGCCAGCCTTTAAGATTGAATTAGATTGTGTTGTTCTGTGGTTTTATTTATGAAAGTAAAACTTGCCATAAATTAGAAATCAATTTCCCAAAATAAAATCCTTTTTTGTATGATGGTATACAGTTTTCAGTAATGATGTATACATTGTATTGATTTTTTTCCTAAATGTGTTATTTTAATAAATATCTCATAAATGAGTTTTAAAAAAAAAAAAGAACAAATTGGGAGGCATCAGTTTACCAGACTTCAAGATATACTACAAGCCTATAGTAACTAAAGCAGCATGGTATTGGCACAAGAACAGACACATAGACCTATGGATCAGAATAAAGAACCAATACATAAAGCCACCCTCATATTGCCATCTGATCTTTGACAACACAGACAAAAACATACACTGGGGAAAAGAATCCCTATTCAATAAATGGTGCTTGGAAAATTGGATTGCGACATGTAGAAGAGTTTGAAACAGGGTCTACACTTCTCATCACTCACAAAAATCAACTCACAATGGATAACAGACTTAAACTTAAGGCATGAAACTATAAGAATTCTATTAATAAAAGAAAATGTTGGAAAAACTCTTATAGACATCAGCATAGGCAAAGAATTTATGAAGAAGACCCCAAAAGCAATCACAGCATCAACAAAAATAAATAAATGGGGCCTGATCAAATTAAAAAGCTTCTGTGCAGCCAAAGAAACAATCATTAGAGCGAGTAGACAACCTACAGAATGGGAGAAAATATTTTCATGCTATATATCCGAGCAACGACTGATAAACTAGAATCTATAAAGAACTCAACAAAACAATAAGAAAAAATCAAACAACCCTATAAAAAGTGGGCAAAAGACATGAACAGAAACTTTGCAAAAGAAGATAGACTAATGTCCAACAAACACATGAAAATATGCTCAACATGTCTAATCATCAGGAAAATGCAAATCAAAACCACA
Source organism: Mirza zaza (assembly GCA_008750895.1). Taxonomy (NCBI): domain Eukaryota; kingdom Metazoa; phylum Chordata; class Mammalia; order Primates; family Cheirogaleidae; genus Mirza; species Mirza zaza. Next base: position 12,195 of record VSMD01139593.1, on the reverse strand, counting down.
ATGAGATATCACTTAACTCCTGTGAGAATGGCTTCTATCAAAAAATGTTGGTGTGGATGCGGAAAGACAGGAATACTCATACACTGCTGGTGGGACAGCAAACTAGCACAACCTCTAGGGAAAGTAGTATGGAGATATCTCAAAGAACTAAAAGTAAAACTACTATTCGATGGAGCAATCCCACAACTGGGTATTTACCCAGTTGAAAAAAGAAAAAAAGACATTCTATAAAAAAGACACCTGCACTCAAATGTTTATAGTAGCACAATTCACAACTGCAAAGATATGGAAACAATCCAAGTGCCCATCAATACATAAATGGATTAATAAAATGAGGTATATGAATACCATAGAGTACTACTCAGCCATAAAAAAGTGAACTGATACCTCTTGTATTAACCTAGATGAAACTGGAGACCATTCTTCTAAGTGAAGTATCACAAGAATGGAAAAACAAACGCCATATGTACTCACCATTAAATTGGAGTTAATTGATCAACCCTTATGTGCGCATATGGAAACAACATTCACTGGAAATCAAGAAGGTGGGAGTAGGGAGAAGGGGATGGATAAATTCACACCTGACAGGGACAGTGCACACAATCTGGTGAATGGGCACACTTATAACTTTGACTCAAACTCCTGACCTCAAGCGATCCTCCCGTCTCAGCCTCCCAGAGTGCTAGAATTACAGGCGTGAGCCACCGCACCAAGCCCTGAACATGAGTTTAAGCTTATGTATTTCTGGCTTCTTATTAAAGAGGAATTAGAGATATCTGAGCCTGCTGGTAAGCACATGCTATGCTCTAAAGAAGCATATGCTATTTTAAAAAGGTAAAAAAGGAATTTTTTTAATTTCAGGATATTAAGGGGGTATTAATACAAACACTTTGGTTACATAAATTGCCTTTGCACCACTGCACCACCCAAGTCAGAGCTACAAGCATGCCCATACCGCAGACAGCATGCATCGCATCCATTAGGTGTGAATTTACTTATATCCCCTCTCCCCACTCACCTGCCCGACACACTGTGAATGTTACTTCCATATGTGCACATTAGTGTTGATTGATTAGTACCAATTTAATGGTGAGTACATGTGGTGTTTGTTTTTCCATTCTTGTGCAAAAGGAATTTACGAAACCATAATGTTTGTACCCTTTAATATCCTGAAATTTTTAAAAAATTAAATGTAGGCTTCAGTGCAATGACTCACCAGAAGGAAGGAGGGGAAAGGAACTTTTTAGAAATAAACTGGCAAAAGAAAAATCTTAAAAGTCTTTTTCGCAAATATTAATTAAAGGCTTTATGGCCGGGCGCGGTGGCTCACGCCTGTAATCCTAGCTCTCTGGGAGGCCGAGGTGGGCGGATCGTTTGAGCTCAGGAGTTCGAGACCAGCCTGAGCAAGAGCGAGACCCCATCTCTACTATAAATAGAAAGAAATTAATTGGCCAACTAATATATATAGAAAAAAAATTAGCCGGGCATGGTGGCACATGCCTGTAGTCCCAGCTACTTGGGAGGCTGAGGCAGCAGGATTGCTTGAGCCCAGGAGTTTGAGGTTGCTGTGAGCTAGGCTGACGCCATGGCACTCACTCTAGCCTGGGCAATAAAGTGAGACTCTGTCTCAAAAAAAAAAAAAATAAAGGCTTTAGCCATCTGAACAGGTAACTTTAACTGCCAAGAACACAATGTGCATCCAACTAGTGAGTTTTCTATTATTGTGCCTGATACATGACTAAAATTTCAAAACAGAAGTCATGAGTCTCTATGTCTGTCTATATGTTTGTGCATGTCTACGGGATTTATATGTAATATATTTCTACCTTCAGATGATATTATTAAAAGTAATATTCAAAGATCTCTACTTAAATGGCCTAGAGAAAAATAAATACTTGTATAAATTATTTCCTCAGCAAAGAAAGGAACTAACCTTTTTAAATGCTTTCCAAGTTCATATGACTTGAATAACCTTTAATAAATAAGAATATTGATGATTTAGTAAAAATAGATACTTTACCTAGCTTCACTAGTCAAACAGGCTCATGTTATCTGTTAAAAAATTTGTCAACAAGAAAACTAACCTGAGATGACAAACAGTTTTGTTTACATGTCTGCCTGAAAAGTTTCCAAAATTGTTTTGAAAACTTGAAACCTTAAAATTATAAGTTAAATTAAGTGATATATATTCACTAAATATCTAGACCATGTCCAAATAAGATAAACTACTAAAACATTAATTCCTAAATGAGCTTTTGTTTGTTTTGTTCTATTTTGTTTTGTTTTGTTTGTTTTTGTTTTGAGACATGGTCTCATTCTGTTGCCGTGGGTAGAGCGCTGTGGCATCAGCCTAGCTCACAGCAACCTTAAACTCTAGGGCTCAAGTGATCCTCCTACCTCAGCCTCCCTAGTAGCTGGGACTAGAGATGTGCACCATGATGCCCAGCTAAATTTTCTATTTTCAGTAGAGACAGGGTCTCACTCTTGCTCAGGCTGGTTTCAAACTGCTGACCTCAAGCGATCCTCCCACCTGGGCCTCCCAGAATGCTAGGATTACAAGGGTGAGCCACTGCGCACAGCCCTGAACATGAGTTTAAGCTTATGTATTTTTGGCTTCTTATTAAAGAAGAATTAGAGATATCTGGGCCTGCTGGTAAGCATATCCTGTGCTATGAGGAAGCATATGCTATTTAAAAATTGTGAAATCAAAGAGATACCCATACTTACCTGTGTATCGCAGCACTATTCACAATAGCCAAGATATGGAATCAATCTAAGTGAACATCAACAGATGAATGGATAAAATAAATATGCACAATGGAAGACTAGCCATAAAAAAGAATAAAATCCTGCCATTTGCAGCAACATGGATGAGCTTGGAGGATATTATGTTAAGTGAAATAAGCCAGGCACAGAACAATAACTACTACATGTTGTCTCTCATATGTGGAAGCTTAAAAATGTTGATCTCATTCAAGTAGACAGTAGAATACTTGTTACCAGAGGCTGGGAAGGGTAAGGGTGATGGGGGAATAGCCAAAGGCTGGTTAACAGATACAAAAGTACAGCTAGATAGGAGACTATGTTCTAGTGCTCTTTAGCACTACAGGGTGACTATAATTAACAATGTATTATGTCTTTTCAAATAGCTAGAAGAGCAGATTTTGAATGTTCCCAACGCAAAGAAATGATAAATGTTTGAGGTGATGTATATGCTAATCATCATGATGTTATCATTACACATTGTGTGCATGCATTGAAATATCACACTGTACCCCACAAACGTGTATAATTATTATGAGCCAATTAAAAATAAAGCAAACATTTAAATATAAAACAAATAAATGAAAATGTTTTTAAAAATTATAAAATCACATACTTCCTAACTTTCACCAGATATTAAGTTTACTAAGGGTTAGGAATTTTTTTTTTTTTTTTTTTTTGAGATAGAGTCTCACTTTGTTGCCCAGGCTAGAGTGAGTGCCGTGGCATCAGCCTAGCTCACAACAACCTCAAACTCCTGGGCTCAAGCAATCCTGCTGCCTCAGCCTCCCGAGTAGCTGGGACTACGGGCATGCACCACCATGCCCGGCTAATTTTTTCTATATATCTTAGTTGGCCAATTAATTTCTTTCTATTTATAGTAGAGATGGGGTCTCGCTCTTGCTTAGGCTGGTCTCGAACTCCTGAGCTCAAACGATCCGCCCACCTCGGCCTCCCAGAGAGCTAGGATTACAGGCGTGAGCCACGGCGCCCGACCTAAGAATTTTAATTAATATATATGTAACTAAAACTACGAGAAATAGTAAGCATGGAAGGAAACAACTTTAAATGAAAAATGTACAAAGAAATAGTTTCTTTGTGGTTTTAATAAGGAAAAGTATATAAGGTTTGTGTTTTCATCAAGGGAAAAAAGGAGTTATTTTGTCCTAAAGCAAGATTACTGATTGTTCTAGAATAAAAAAGAAAAAAATGAGTAAGACAAAAACTGAAGAGATATAGAAAGTTGTAGAAAGTCTGAGAAACAAATTTTATGTATGGTCAAACTACTAAGATAAGAAAAATTTTATTCATAAGGTTTTTCGAAAACTATATAACCTCAATAATGTACTGATATAAAGTTAGGATTTGGTTTTCTCTCTCTTAAAAGGACAAAGTTTTCTTATTTTTTTTTAGACTGTTCTTAATTAGGAAAGTTTTCTTTACCTTTTAAGTAATTGGCCTAGAAAACAAAGATTTTGTGTTTTATCAGGATAATTTCTTATACTTCATATGTTGTCTTTTATTAGGGCTTCAGTTTTTGCTTTTTTTTTTTTTAAAGAGACAGGGTCTTGTTATGTTGCCCAGGCTGGACTCAAACTCCTGGGCTTAAGCAATCCTCCCACCTTGGCCTCCCAAGTAGCTGGGACTGCATGTGCATACCACCATACCTGGCTTTAGGTCTTTGATTATTTTAAAAAGTGAATTCTGGCCAGGCCCAGTGGCTCACGCCTGTAATCCTAGCACTCTGGGAGGCTGAGGCAGGCAGATTGCTCAAGGTCAAGAGTTTGAAACCAGCCTGAGCAAGAGCGAGACCCCATCTCTACTATAAATAGAAAGAAATTAATTGGCCAACTAATTATATAGAAAAAATTAGCTGGGCATGATGGCACATGCCTGTAGTCCCAGCCACTCGGGAGGCTGAGGCAGCAGGATTGCTTGAGCCCAGGAGTTTGAGGTTGCTGTGAGCTAGGCTGATGCCACGGCACTCACTCTAGTCTGGGCAACAAAGTGAGACCCTGTCTCAAAAATAAATAAATAAATAAATAAAATAAAAAGTGAATTCTTGGGCCAGGCGTGGTGGCTCTCCCCTGTAATCCTAGCACTCTGGGAGGCTGAGGCGGGTGGATTGCTCGAGGTCAGGAGTTCGAAACCAGCCTGAGCAAGAGCAAGACCCCGTCTCTACTATAAATAGAAAGAAATTAATTAGCCAACTAATATATAGAGAAAAAATTAGCCGGGCATGGTGCCGCATGCCTGTAGTCTCAGCTACTCGGGAGGCTGAGGCAGCAGGATTGCTTGAGCCCAGGAGACTGAAGTTGCTGTGAGCTAGGTTGACGCCATGGCACTCACTCTAGCCTGGGCAACAAAGCGAGACTCTGTCTCAAAAAAAAAAAAAGAAAGAAAGAAATTAATTGGCTAACTAAAAATATATAGAAAAAATTAGCCAGGCATGGTGGCGCATGCCTGTAGTCCCAGCTACTTGGGAGGCTGAGGCAGAAGGATTGCTTAAGCCCAGGAGTTTGAGGTTGCTGTGAGCTAGGCTGACGCCACAGCACTCTAGCCCAGGCAACAAGGTGAGACTGTGTCTCAAAAAAATAAAAAATAAAATAAATAAATAAATAATCTAGTCTCCTTGTAACAGAACATAATTGGACAAGTCCTTGGCTTGGCTTCTTAGCCTAGAGATATTTTTAAAGGTCTAATCTGAAATTTCTTATTACCAACTAAGGTTGGGCCAGGCACAGTGGCTCACACCTACAATCCTAGCACTTTGGGAGGCCAAGGCGGGAGGATTGCTTGAGGTGAGGAGTTGGAGGCTACGCTAAGCTTTGATAGCACCACCACATTCCAGCCTGGGCAACATAGTGAGACTCCCCATCTCTACAGAAAATTAAAATATAAAAAATTACCCGTGCATGGTGATGTGCACCTGTAATCCTAGCTACTTGGGAGACTAAGGCAGGAAGATTGCCTGAGCCCAGGAATTGGAGGTTGCAATGAGCTATGATGACACCAATGCATTCCAGCCTAAGCAGCAGAGCAAGACCCTCTCTCAAAAAAAAAAAAAAAAAATTGACTGATACAAAGTTAATAAGTTAATAAAGCCCCTGGGATACTACTAAAGCTCAAACTAAAATATCACATTTTAAAATATACATAGAATGAATATTCTTATACTTATATAAATAATCAGGTCAAGTTTAATGAAACTAGACTTATTTTGTAAAAAAAAAAAAAATAGGCGGGTCACAGTGGCTCACACCTGTAATCTGAGCTCTCTGGGAGGCCGAGGGTGGTAGATTGTTTGAGCTCAGGAGTTCGAGACCAGCCTGAGCAAAAGCAAGACCCCGTCTCTACCAAAAATAGAAAAATTAGCCGAGTATGGTGGCACATGCCTGTAGTCCCAGCTACTCGGGAGGCTGAGGCAGGAGGATGGCTTGAGCCCAGGAGTTTGAGGTTGCTGTGAGCTAGGCTGACGCCACGGCACTCTAGCCAGGGCAACAGAGTGAGACTCTGTCTCAAAAAAAAAAAAAAAGTTAACTCCTCTTTTACTGAGGACCCACCAACATGGGCAGTACTCACACCAAAACCATGAAGAAGGCGGCCCCAGGTCATTATTAAGAAGACTACACGTGTCAGGGCAATGACCTCCACACTAACAAGCTCATGTGCAAGGAGATCACCATTATTCCCAGTAAGACGCTCTGCAACAAGATAGCAGGCTATGTCACACACCTGATGAAGTGGATTCAAAGAGGCCCAGTGAGAGGTGTCTCTATCAAGCTGAGGAGGAGGAGAGAGAAAGGAGAGATAACTATGTCCCAGGTCTCAGCCCTGGATCACGAGATCATTGAAGTAGATCCTGACCTTAAAGAAATGTTGAAACTTTTGGACTTTGGCAGTCTGTCTGTCTGCAGGTCACTCAGCCTACAGTTGGGATAAATCTCAAAGCACCACGTGGATCCATTTGAATCTTTCTGCTATGTTGTAATATTATAATAAACCTGGGACAACAACAACAAAAATTAACTGTGGTTTTTTGGGTAAAAATGAGAATGACTATAAAAAAGATTTATTTTAACAGAAAACTATCGTGCACCCATTATCGACTAGTCTTATTCATTTTCATTTGAGGTTTTGTTATCCTTCTGTAAACTGAATCCTGAAATTTCCTAGTTTCACTAAAAACTAAAACTGCCCTTTCCCCCAGCCATGAAATCTGAAACTAGAGGACTTTAAACAGATCGTGTATGGACAACCTTCACTCCTGCTGCTATGTGGGTCACTCAGAGAGTTCCCCGCAACACCACCTGCAACACAACCAGAGACATCCAACTGCCACTTTCACTCCACCATCCGAAGTAAAGACGCTTCAGACTCAAATCTAGAAATCTCAGCTAGCTGCCCTCCAGACTCAGACTAAGATCATAATTTGCTCCAAATATTAGCGTTTTTCTTTTGTTTGCATAGAATGATACCTTGAATTCCCTTTAAGCAATATAATCCAAAATAAACAATTTAGCCTCAACAGTACTCCAAAACAGAAGTTCTTGATATTTTAACAGTTTAACAAAGAACAGTTTGTGCTTTTATTGATAAAAAACATTGTTTCCATGTTAATAAATTAGAAATTGTTGCCCAAAATTTAAAGGACCTTGAGAAACAAATATAAGTCTCTCAAATAGTTGCTGCATCCTCCATTGATTTATTTAGTTGGTTAACTCTTGGCTCCTCAGAATCTCTGCTTCAGGGAATTTTTCAATTCTTGGCTATTATTCTCCTTATATTCACTGTCTTCACCTCCCTAATGCATTATATCCTCTCCAGGGTTTTAAATGCTTTCCAGCAGCCACTCACACATCAGATGATTGCCACCAGGATAAGACAACTTGAAGAACTCAACAACGGGACCACTCAAGTCTACGATTACTATGCAGCTTTAGGTAATGATGACAGCCTGACCTTACATTTCAGTGTAACTAATGATAACATTTATTAATGCATGACTCTTCATTCCAGTGGCTTCATCAATAGTAGTAACCAAAGTAAAGCGTTACTTTGGTTACTGAATGTTTGGTGTTTGGTCAGTGTTTGGTCACTGAGAGAATGATCAAAAGGGGTGAATTGTTAAAGTAAATTAAAATGGAGACCAGGCCTGAAGAATCCCTGAACAGACAAAGATAATTAGGCCTCATAAGTGACCTAAACCTTGCTTGATTCACAAACATAAGCAAAACTTAACTTGAGCTATTTCTTGTAAATGCCTATATTAAAGGCAAACAGAATGTAAACTCAACCAATCTGACATAGCCAACAAACTTATAACCATATACCTAGGGACTTTCCAGCAGGATAGGCCAAATAAGGCTCCTGTATAACTGCAACTAATCAAATGCCTTCTTTATTTTACTTCCACATTTACCCCATAAATATTAATACCTGCCCCTAATGATCTGTCATCAGAACAAGCCGCTTTGGTTTGGTGTTTCCCGATTTATCAACTGCTTCTTACTCAAATAACCACTTTAAATTTTTATTGTGCCTTGGATTTTTCTTTTAACACAAAGAAACAGAAACCTCACACCTATAGCCATGGCGAACTAGACTCTACCGACAAAACGAATGAGCTTGAAAGTGAATTCTTGCCCCACACCTCCACATATGAGCCCAGCCCAGTCGACACCTTGATTTTGGCTTTGTGAGCCCCTGACCAGGGAATTAGCTGAGCCCACCAGGACTTCTGACCTACAGGCTGTGAGATAAAAAATGAGTATTGCTTTTAGCCACTAAATTTCTGGGCATGTGTTATACAGCAATAGACAACACAGTGGGGAAATAAATGTACCAGGGAAACATAATAGAAATGCCAGGGCGTGCTGAGTGTCTCCATCTGTGGCCTGTGGTCATGAATAATAAGTGGATCTAATCGGTGATCTTCTCCTGTATCATTCACCTGTGTGGGTGCGGGCACAGGGCGGTGGAGAAGATGGCCTCAGCTAGGGTCCAGGTGTTTCCGGGCAAGAGCGGCAGAGGAGAGGATGGACAACAGAATCGGGAAGTTGGCAGAGGTGAGAGTAAAATGAGATCACAGAGTCTAAACTGGGTAAGTCTGGGAAGATGGCGGGTGGGCAGATGACGCATAATAAGAAAGTGGGGCTTGACAAGGGGTCCAAAGCTGACAGGCCAGAGAGTTGGCGTGATCGTCCACACTGCTGCTGAAATCACTGAGAACAATGAAGGAGAAGGGCAGAACCGAAGACAATGGGCCTGGAGCTAGGTGTGAAGGAGATGAAGTGCCCTGGAGCCAGCAGCTGCCAGCAACGAAGGGTGGCGGTGGCATAACGGACTCCAGGAGCTCCAGAGAGCAGGGGTGCACACAGGAGAGGCGAGGGAGAACACCTATCCCCGCTACCTGTCTACTCGACTTTACTTGGAAATAGGGTCTTTGTAAATGTAATCAGGGTAGGACGAGGTCATTCTGGATTAGGGTGGGCCCTAATCTAATGACTACCATCCTTAACAAGGGACACTTGGCCACAGGGAGACAGGAGACACAGAGGGAAGACAGCCGTGTGAAGATGGAGGCAGAGATTCGAATCATGCTGCCCCAAGCCAAAGAACACCTGGGACTACCAGAAGCTGCAAGAGGCAGGGAAGGCTCCTCCTCTAGAGATTCAGAGGGAGTGTGGCCCTTCTGAGACCGTAAATTTTTGTTGTTTTAAGCCACCTGGTCATGGTAATTTGTTGTGGCAGCCTGTGCAAACTAACCTCAAGCTATGTGAGGATAAAAAAACAATAGTTTCTACTTAAGAGGGCTTCAGGGGAAATGGCATCTTCAGGAGATAATGAGTTTCACTTGAGGCAAGGAGATCAAGAGAAGCTTTGGACAAGGGTTGGGGACAAAGCGAAGCTTGCTCAGCCCAGAGCAGTGCCAGGACCATGAAAGGGAAGGGGAGGACAGGGAGGGTGGGGCGCTGGCTCAGATGAGAAGATGCAACAGGAGGAATGTGGTGGTGATGGATTATCTGCACCAGGGGTCCTCAAACTATGGCCCGGGGGCCACATGCGACCCACCGAGGACATTTATCCGGCCTGCTGGGACTTTTTTCTGCCGCTGCCTGTCCTGCTTAGCAGCCGACTCGTCCCGGGCCCACAGTGCGCGTGTGTGGAATGTGCGCCGCGCTCTCCAACGGCCCTCCAACGGTCTGAGGGACAGTGAACTGGCCCCCTGTGTAAAAAGTTTGAGGACCCCTGCTGCACTTTCTGGCCTTGTGGCGACTGAGATGGACAGGAAGGGGGCCAGCATGACAGGGTCAGGCTAGATAGTCACTGAGGGGACGGGTAACCCATTTGTAGTTCGGGCCTGATACTCACCCCGCTGTCTGGCAACCATGAGCCCTTCCATGGTGTAGTCACCTGCAGGGAGACTGTGCTCTGCTGATGCGGAGCCTTCTGGGGTAGCTCTGTCACCTACCCTCTCTGAGGCCCTGTGATCTCTGATGATGACAGCTCTGGGTCCAGACTTGGGAACTTTACAGCTTTATAGTTTCCTATAATCCATACTGCTGTCCAATATGGTAGCCACTCGCCATGTGTGGCTATTTAGATTCAAATGTAAACTAACTAAATTTACATAAATTAAAAATTCAGTTTCTCAATCCCACCAGCCACATTTCAAGCGCTCGATAGCCACACGTGACTAGCGGCTGACACACTGGAGCAGAGATCATCTCCATGATCCCAGAAGATTCTACTGCACAGAGCCAGCCTAGACCGTGGATATCGGCTCTTTGAACCACTGCCGTTACAAGGTGGAGCTGTTCAGTAGCAGCTGGGCTCATGGAGGGGAGGCAGAACAAGGGGGCCCTTACAGAAACACCTCTCAGCCCAGCTCCCAGAGACAAGGACCAGCTTACCTCCAGCCCAGGAAGGCTCTGGATGCACCAACACCTCAGAGTGCAGAACACAGTGCCACGAGGCCCGGAGAGGGGCAAGTTTCTCCCTACAGGTAGTCCAAGCCTCCCCCCGCCCCCCACGCTTTATTTCCTGCCTCAGCCCACACAGACACACCCCCATCCACAGGGCCGGGCTATGCCCCTAGCCCTAATAAGCCAGTTACAGGCTCACAGCAAACATCAAATCAGTACCTCCAAAAATGTCCGTCTTAGCCAGCTACGTGGGACACCAATAGACCTCTAGGACATCTATAGTCTATCCAGTTCCTTCTCACTTCTGTCCCTCTGATGAGGACAGCTTCACCCCCTGCCCTCCCTCATCCTCTTCGTCTCACTCCTCAGCTCCCCAAGGCCTGCTGGGCCAAGACCCAGCCCTGGCGTTCTGCACTGAGCACGGGAAACCCAGAGCTAAGAAATGCCTTTCTCCCCCACTGCCTGCGAGAAAGCAAGAAGTCTAAAAAACAATTCCCACTCAAAGATGTTTAACATTCCTCTCAGGTCAATGATAGACACTTGCTTCACATTTAGGAAAAGCCCTTTGTAGTGATTTTCCCAAAGCAAAAAAGTCAGTCAGCCCTGAGATGAATTGAAGTCTCTCTCTCTCTCTCCCCGCCCCCTCTCTCAATTAGAAACTGCATATAACTTTTAGATGATAGTTTTTCCTTCTTCTGATCATTGGCATAGGCAAAGTATTTATGACTAAGACCTCCAAAGCATATACAGCAACAACAAAAATAAGTAAATGGGGCTTTATTAAACTAAAAAGTTTCTGCACAGCAAAGGAAATAATTAGCAAAGTAAACAGACACCCTACAGAATGGGAGAAAATATTCACCAACTATACATCTGACAAAGGGCTAATATCCAGAATCTACAAAGAATTTAAACAAATCAGTAAGAAAAAACCAAATAACCCCATCAAAAAGTAGGCAAAAGACATGAAGATTTTTTTCAAAAGAAGATGGACAAATGGCCAACAAATACATGAAGATATGCTCAACATCACTAATCATCAGGGAAATGCAAATTAAAACCACAATGACATATCACCTTACCCCTGTCAGAATAGCCATTATTAAAAAGTCAAAATATAATAGATGTTAGTGTGAATGCAGTGAAAAGGGAATATTTATACACTGTTGGTAGGAATGTAAACTTAGTACAACCTCTATGGAAAACAGTAATGGCAATTCCTCAAAGAACTAAAAGAACTAAAGGTAGACCTACCGTTCAATGCAGTAATCCCACCACTGGATAACTGATACCCAAAGGAAAAGAAGTCATTTTATATAAATGAAACCTACACCCCAAATGTACACCATAGCATAATTCACAATTGCAAGGATATGGAATCAACCTAAGCACCCATCAACTGACAAATGGATAAAGAAAATGTGGAGGACTACTCAGCCATTAAAAGGAATCAATTAATGTCTTTTGCAGCAACTTGGATGGAACTGGAGACCATTATCCTAAG
>VSMD01139590.1:0-65951 GCA_008750895.1 Mirza zaza | reverse complement strand
CATATTCTACTTTTTCATTGTGTTAATTTTTGTTGTCTTTCTTCCCCGGCTAGAATATAAGTTTCAAAGGGAATAGATCTTTGTTTTGTACACTGATGCATCCCAAGGACTTAAACAATATTCAGCATGTAGTACATGGTCATTAAACATTCGTCAACTATTTTTTAATAAACAAAATGTTGTTTAATTAGCTTTTTAGCTATTTGGCCTTCCAAAGCCTGAGGCTGAAAAGAGATATTTTTGGACTACCAAGGCCAAAGATCAAGTTCAGTTGATCCCTATGGGATGTACACAGGTCTCTCCTAGTCTCTCACTAACATAGCTTTTGGCCTCAGAAGCCTTGTCTACTTCTTTTAACTTAGATCTGTCTTCCCTTTTCTTTTACTAGGACCAAAAACCTCCTTTCTAAAACTTTCCATTTTCTTTTTGTTTAGGGTTCAAATTGTCCTCATTTATTCTCAGAAATTCCCCCATGTTCTTAAATTTTTGCTCAAGATTCCTGGTAACTTCACAGCCTAACTGGACTTTGCTCCTCCTGAGTGGAGGGTGGGTGGGAAGAGCAGGCCAGAGGGGTCTCTCTGTAAGGAGGCAGTGAGGAGCAGGGAGTATACTATCACAGTGAATGTACTGTCATAGAAGACACACTGTGCATCTTATCCTCATAACTTTAAGAGAGATTTTGTCAAATGTTCAGATCTGTCAAAATTCAGATATACTATATTTAAAGCATTAGTACAGTGCCCTCAAAAATAAGTTATGTGAATGACTGCATAACTGATCTATAAACATATTACCTATTAAAAATAAAAAGTGTAACAGCAAATGAGATTAGTTTGATAGGACTATTTTTTTCATGACTCCATGGTATGGACTGGGAACGACCGCAGCTTTTATTCCCGTGTCCATTTTTGTGTATGCCATTGACTACGTGGAACAAATGAATTCTCAAAGAAGGGATTGTGCTCTCCAGGTCAGCTGGAGCTCCACCTTAGAGTGGCGGGTTCAGGGTAGCAATAGGACTTCATTTTTTTTTTTTATAAAGCATTTCTTATATTTTCTAAACCCTTGACAGCAGGAAGATGGCCTGGGAAGATGATGATTCCTGTGTGTCAGGGGTTCATTACCAGAGCAAACACCTTGCCAGAGCACTTTGTTTATATCACTCTCATGCCAGTTCATTGAAATTGCAGCTTCTGTTTGGGATTTGAGTATTTTCATTGTCCACTTTGGGTTAAGATCACTAAACATCTTGGAAAGGAGAAATTGAAGGAGTATCTTGCTAATATTGTAAAAAAACAAAAGTCAGCCACTTAGCAAAACACATCTGGGGTCTTTCTAGCACTCTGTGTTATCATTAAGCTCAGATGAAGTAAAAATTTTCTTAAACTCTGGATAGGGTATGTCCATAGTTCTGGACTTCCCAGAGGCTAAGGGGTAATTTTTTTTTTTTTTAGCACTAAAGTATATATACTCTTCTCATAGAAATAAAAACAAGAACACAACAGAGGGCTAAGGAGTTTGGGATTTTTATAGCCCATGTTTTTACTAATATCTGAGAAGAAATAGAGATGCTGGTATGATTTGAACTTGAGGATAACCTGAAGCTGAATAGATTCTGCTACTGCTCAGCAGCGAAGAGAGGGGTGAATGTGGGATGTGTCTTTGGATGGTCTTCTACAGGCAAAAGGGCTCAACTGTGACATTTTCTCCATACATCTTTGGGGCTAGCTTTTATCCCAATTAAACCAGAATTTTTACATCAGAGACTTAACCATCAAGCAATCATATGCCATAAAAAAATGGAGAGAAAGATACTGATTTGGGCCAGTGAGTTCAGGAGAGCTACTGCTCCCCCAGCACGCCTGGGAATAGGTCTGGCACTGCTGTCAGAACTGTACTGCACAAAACCACAACTTATCCTTTCTAATTCTGGCAGGTTTTTGCCCCCTGTTTGTTTGTTTTTTTCCTCTTCTTGGTTTAACTCTTGCTACTTGACTAAATATTTGCTTAATGCTAAATGAAGGACACTTCACACCAAACTCTGGGAGTCTTTGTTCCAACAACTAAAATTTCATTTTGTTCCTGTCTGTTTTAAAAGTTTGAAACTATGTACACATATAGGAAATGTATTTAAAATATGCAATGAGGGGAAGAGTCTAGAAACTCTGAATTTTTGAAAACATTTGCCTTCCTAGAGTTTCCTTCAGTAAAGTCTGAGTTTTGTCACTGAGAGGAGTTGGGTTTGTGATTGCCACAGAGTTTCAGTTTCACCCCAATATTGCATGTCCTTTGGGACACAATTCTGTTTAAGAATAAGATTTATATTCATCCTTTACTAAAACACGAGGGTTTTATCTGGACCTTTTTAAAATAAAAAATTGAAAGTGCTTGGAGTCAGGGCCAGAACAAGGCCTGTGGAAATCAAAGACAGAAAATATTTTGGTTTCCCCTCCACCCCCATTTGAGACAAGAACCACACTAAAATATGTACTAAGAAAATTCTTCAAAATCCTGGCTTTTTACATGAGTTACTTCAAATTTTTTTTCTTCAAAATTTGAATCGTTTTAAAAGATTCTGTTGCTTGCCCCGCTTTGCAGGCGCCTGTTCTACATGCTTCCTAAAGCAGCGCTGTTGGGGGTAACTTTACCCCACGCGGAGGAGCGTGCACGGACCGGGCAACACGTGCCCAGTATTTGTGCACCTGCAGCATCACGTGCAGGAAAACGGCTTCCGAAACACGGAGCGCAGGGCCTCGGCGACCCGGCCGAGACCGGCTGGAGCCACCCGGCCAACCCCCTCCCCGTGAGGCCCCGCCCCAGCCCCAGCCTTGCCGCGGCCCCGGCTCCTGGCCCGAGGCCCCGCCCCTGCCAGAGGCCCAGAGGCGGGGGCGGGGCCGTGAGCCGCAGCCAATGAGCGCTAGCGGGCCAGTTGCCTGGGCGACCGGGGCGCGACCCCGCCCCCCGCGCCGGGCGCCGGAGCGCGGCAGAGTGCCGGCTGGAGTGCGAACCCGGGTCCGCGCGCCGCGAACGCGCGATGACCATGTGCAGCCTCCGGCGGAGGCCGGGCCGCACACTCGGACTCCTGCTGCTGGTCATCTTGAGCCTCCTGGTGCTCCGCAGGTGAGAGAGCCCGCCCGGCACCGGCCGCACTGCGCGCACGCCGGCCCCCCGCTCCTCGGGTTTTCGGCCCCGCGGCCCGCGAATCCTGAGTTCCCACGGGAAGAGCTCCGGCCTCTTCCTCCTGGGAGCTCCCTACGGCCGTGTGGCCCCGCGCCTCCAAGCACTTTGCTTCTGCCTGGAGCCCCAGGCCTCTGGTGACACCGGGCGCTGCCCTCGGAGACGCCGCACGGACGGCGGTGCCCTGCGCTTCCCTCTGCTGCGCGCTGTGGCGCGCTCTGCTGCTCGGGGACACTCCCTGCCCTCTGGGCGGGCGGGCAGGGCCGGCTTCACACCCTCCGAACGCCCCCGTCCTGCCCTGGCCCCAGCTCTCCGCGGGGAGCCCCTTTCCGCCGTCTCCTGGGCCCCCACGTTGCCTGCCAAGCCTGCCCGGAGGCTCCTTATTCCGGAGGCCCGCGCTCCAGGCTTCCGGCGGCGGTGGTGCAGCTCGCCGCCACGGCCCTAAGAGCACTTGCCCCACAGCCCTCCAAGGTCCTCAGGCACGATTCTGCACGGTTCTAAAACTGACACGTTGTCTCTCTCCACTTTCCCACCGCTCGCCGGTTACCGGCTCCCGCCTCCTTCTCCCCCAGTTACAAAATGTTGGTTGGGGCAAGTGGTTGGGTTCAGTGGTAGAACCCATAGCCTGTGTAAAAGTTTTCTGGGTGTCCTAGCCTAGAATTTTTCTAAACTGTATCTGTTTATAGGATCCCGCAGTTCTGCTCCATCTTTCAGGCCAACGTCTGGCACTTTCCATATTCAAAACCAAGGGATGGTTGGTGCTGGCAGGTGTTGAGGAGCCGAAGGCTGAGCCATTGGAGCAGGTGGCGGGCACACCACCGCTCAGCTTTGTCATTTTCTTCTTCTCTGTCCCTCTTCTTAGTTTCTCCAAATTTCCCCTGAGAGATAGGGAAGTTCTTGATGGAGATAAAGATCTGAACATTTTTTTCCTGACATAAGAACACATTGGAAATGCTTTACATTTATACCTTTTAAAAAATAGGTTTATATTTGCATCTCTTTTTTTCTATGACAGTGAGGATGACATAATATTGTTTGGAGAAGGAAATGGTTCTCTTGTCACTTTGGGGCCCAGAAAACCTAAGAGGCATTTCATTTCCCTAGTTGTTCCCAAGACTTTTCCCATCCTGTCTATGATCTCTACCCCATTTAAGATTGGTCCCTGCTCTTGTAAGGATGTTCAGCTTTCCTCCCTGTGCAAGGCTGATGCAAACCCCAGAAGAATTACTCAAAGCCTCTTGCACAGAGCAGGTGTCAAGGAGCCTGAGCTCCAGAGGGAAGGGCCGGGTGAGTACAGGCAGCGTGCTCTCATGTCTTGTTGATCAGGGATGTAGCGGTCTGCTGGGGACCTAGACAGGTCACTATGAGGGGCAGCACACCGAGGATCTTGAGGTGGGCCAGGAGGCACACCTGAATAGTCCCCAGGAAAAGGTGCGGGAAGGAGGCTGGGTGTTTGCTGTTGTCTGGCAGGACAGAGATGAGGTGTCAGCGACTGACCTCGCTGTGAAGAAGCCAGAGTTCTCTCAGGTGAGTTAACTGTGCCCCCACCCAGGGGCAGTTGCTACAGTAGGAGTGACATGAAAATGGCAGCAGAGAATCAGAGCTGGACTCATGCCCATGAAAATAGTTTGACATGCTTAGGAAAGTCGTTGTTTTTCCTGTCACTCCTTCTTTGTCAGCAGGTAGGACAGAGGCCATCTCTTAGGATCCTGTGGGATTCTAAGGGTTGCTTTTTTGTTTTATCACCCTCTGGGTTGCTTTCTGCTCAATTTCTTCTGTCCAACTGGGCCTGGACACCAATGATTATGTGTTGCCCTAGTGTCTCAGGAGGCCAGAGGAGAACTTAGCCTTTGTCTCTGCCTCTTCCTGCCTTGCTCCAGCTATGACTGGGTCATTAACTGAGTGGGAGGTGGGGGCCTCTCCCAGCTGTTGCTGGGGAATGTTGATGTGGCCAGTGGAATATAGGTCACATGGAAACTGGCTACTCCGCTCACAGCATCGTGGAGTCGTGCCGTCAGGATCAGTCCTTTCCTGTACCCCAGAAGGCAGGTATTGGACTGTAGTGGGGATGGGGTAGAGGGTAGGGGGTGTGTGGCTACAGCTTTCCTTTTTCCCATAATTGTTTCCTCAGGCAGGTTTCTGGGCAATCATCGCTGTTGGATTACATCATATCTAAAAACTAGGAGGACCAGGTTGACTTTTGGGGAGGATTTCAACCTTAGGTGGTTTTTTTTTTTTTGCTTGAACAGTGGTCTTTCTTAAAAATTACCTTTATTGAAGTATAATTGTCATGCAACAAACTGCACATACTTAACGTGTACAGTTTGATAAGCTTTGACATATGTAGCCACCTGTGCTACTACCATCACGAGACAGTGAAAATGTCCATCAGACTCAGAAATTTCCCATGTCATCCCTCCTTCTAAACCTCCCTGCTCCCCAGCCCCAGGCAAGCACTGACCTGTTGCTTCCTGCTACCATATACTGGTTTGCATTTTATAGAGGGTTATGGAAATGAAGTGCTAGAGTGTGTGCTCTTTTCTGTTTGGCTTCTTTCACTCAGCATGATATTTTGAGATCTGTGATGTATGTATCAATGTGAAGTGTGCCTTTGAGCTAGTTGCCCTCCATTCTCTTTCCTACTCTCACTGTGTGTGAGCACAAGAATGCCTCCTTGATGCTATCAAAAGGCATGGTTCTCACTCATGAGGTTTTTTTTCCTTAATGTAAATGCATCACTGAGCACATCACTGAGCTCTATATCTCTCATACCTGAAGTTTTAGCTGGCAAAAGTTGGGAGAGAGGACAGCCAGCATGATGCTCCTAAAAGATAGATTCATCTCTTTTCTCAGCTCTGTCTCACTCAACTGTGTGTGCCCTGCCATTATCTGGATTCCAGACCTCAAACTCTTCTTGTAAGAAAGAGAAGGAAGAGAAGCTATCAAACTCCTTCTCCTGAGTAAAGGTGGATAATAGCAATGCAGGTCACGTTCTTTGATCCAAGTCATGGCCAGTCCTGTCTTCCAAGGTGTGTGGACAAATCTCTGTGCTTCTGGGAGGTAACTGCTTTTATGAGCTTTTTGTATTCTAGGAGGCCTGCTTGAGACCTGCGTCATATTCCCTGGGAGGTTCAAACTCTTTGAAGGGTATCCCTTTCATCTTCTATAGGGAAGTTTTCAGCATCTGGGAAGTGTCTCTTATGGCAGATAATCACCTGTCTGATACAGGTGGTGAGGCAAGGCCACCTGGGCAGTCGCTCATAGTCAGGAAGAGGTAGGATGTCTGAGCCACCCTGTGCTAAGAAGATAGAGTTGGCACTGGAATTCTTACAGGATTATTCTAGCCAACAAGCAAAGGAGACCAGAATTGTCTTGGAGCATTAACAGTATTGGTGCGGTTGTGAGTTAAGAAATCTGGATACCCAGAATTGAGGAAAAAGAGCCTTGGCATAGCTGTGGCAGCAGAAATATCAGAAAGTTGGCCAAAGGGTTTTTGCCACCTTAAGTCAAGGAAATGGCAAGTGAAATAAAAGCACTTAGTCTTTGATGAAATGACACAGAGTTCCATTAGGTCATGTCTCATGTTATTCTGTAGAAGAATTGGGATGTTGGAGTTTGGGGAAAAAGAGGTTTTAGAACTTTGGGTACCTGGAAAGGACCCAGTGCTGCCTACTTCCCTTCCTCCCTGCCTTCATCTGGCAGAGGCAAGGTTCTTTTGTTGTGGGGATATTTGCTGCTTCCTCTCTGCTCAGTTTTAACTTTTGCTTAAATCTATTGCTCTGGTTATTCAAGACCATATTGAAAAAGAGTTCTCATTGTGCAGGACTATTCCTGGTATAGAAGGCCAAGAGGGGATTTTTGGTTCATGGTAATGAAATAGGTATTTCTTGACAGGTGTCTGCCTATTAGAGACTCTTGGTTGATACTCACTGCTTCTGTGCTCTGATAGTTAGAAACACAGTTAGTGGGGTTGTTCCTTTCAAGAACAAATTGTGTTTTTCTTTAAAAATTTATGTTTTTGGGAGGGGACAGAGGGGATAGGTATATTCACACCTAATGTATGCAGTGCACACCGTCTGGGGGATGGACACACTTGAAGCTCAGACTCAGGGGGGTAAGGGCAATATATGTAACCTAAACATTTGTACCCCTATAATATGCTGAAATAAAAAGAAAATAAATAAATAAAAATTTTATTTCGTGAGTAGGTAATACATGAGCATGATGAAATATTCAGAGTATAAAGGGAAATACAGTGAAAAAAACTACTTCTGGCTCTAGATACCCCCATCCCAAGAGATGATTACTGATAATGGTTTATTTGAGGTAGTCTATACATATACAGGAAGATAGCTATTCATTTTACCCATTTGTCCATTGGACACATAATCTATTCAAATAGTCCTCTTGATGGGCATTAATTGTTTGCAGTCTTTTAGCTACTGTAAACGAAGTCGCAATGAATAGCTGTTGGGTATATTTCTATAGATAGAATTGCTGATCATAAGAGATATTCATTTTAAATCTTTGACTCCTTGACAGAAGTTTCTAAAATAGCACATTCTATTTCTGTTGGATCAGTGTAAAGGAGATTCTTAGCTCAACTCTATAGGGGCAGTATAGATTCCTTGTGCCTTGTAAGAACTAGCTTATCTCTTGTGTATCTTTGTAGATAAGTCCCATGGGGTATATTTAAAAAAATATTTAACATAGTTATGTTGTTCCCTATTTCATGAGATCATTTCATTTAGACTCTACAAGCATATCCAAGATCAGAGGCTTGTTACCAAGAGTAGAGCCCTTTTGAGCTATCTAACAAAGTTTTCACTTCTATCTAGGTTGAGATATGATATTTTCTCTACTTATGATGCTATCAGTGAAAAAATTTCCCAAAGTAGTATAAAAGTACAGCATCCTATAACATCAGGACATTTTTTGTTGTTGTTATTGTTGTAATGTGGTTGATTACTAATGAGGGGTTTTGTTGTTTCACTATTGGCTCTCAAGGTTTTGGCCTAGTAAACTCTGCTTCAGGTACTCCCTGCAATATTTAGAAAATGTGTCCCTGGGTCAAAGCCTGGGTGCTAGGCCAGGGTTCCTGGATTATCTGGGAGCATTTTTGGAGGGAAGAGCAGAGGTGCTACAACTGCAGGAGGGCTGTAGACTGCTTGCTGGGGGCCTCACATCTCTGCAAAATGTGTGAGCTTGCTTTGAGAGTGGAAGCCCCAAGCTATTTGGGCATATTTAATGCCTCTCACAGCAAAACAAGAGCTCACAGCATTGGGCCCAGACTGAGGAGCAGATCCAGGAAGCTGGGCCAAATGCAGGGACTAAGTTCCATTTCCCTGGGACTGAAGTTCGTGGGGTCCAAGAATTAGTCTAAGAGGCAATATTTTGGAGTGGCATGTTAAGGGCACCAGGCTAGGCCAAAGAGTTTTTTCCTTAGGCCCTCAAAGTCCCTTGTTGAGGGCAGAAATAACAGGGCCACAGGTTGGTGGGACTGGAATATCTCTGAATGGACAATTTAGGGGAGCAGGACGTCCAAGGAAGTTGGAATCTTAAGAAGGTAAATAGAATTTTGCATTTTAGACCCAAGTGAGGAAATTTCTATGTGTGATGGTGTCTTGTGGGCAGTTTAACATGTCTATCATCTAAATAATGGTCTCTGGCATGGCCACTTGGATGAATGTAGAGGTGAGTGTTTTCTTTGTCAGCATCTTAATATGATGCCCTGGACCTGGATTCAGCTGAAGCTCTGCTTAAGGAGGCTTTATTAGGGTCACAGTGTACCTGGAAATTTAATTTGTGAGCTGTCATCTAAGATAAGGAAGTACATGTTCTATATAGTGCCACAATAACCAACCCTGGGGGCCAGCAAGGACTTATGTTCTGGGAACCAAACAGCTGTCACTGCAGCTCCTACCTCAGGTCCCCTGTTGGCCCATACCCCTGGCCAACCTCAGAGTGCCTGAGTGTTGCCTGGTCTCTGCTGGGGGTCTTTGCACTCCAGATGTTCACAGTGCCCAGCCCTGCTGTGCCTGGTTGAATGGATCCTGGCCCATCTGTGTCTGGTCACAATCTGCATGGGAGCACAGATTACTAAAGGAGGGGACTATGACCCAAGGAGGCCTCCCAGCCCCACCAATTACTGTTCAGTGTTTGCAAGATCTACAGGTGAGGCAAGCGTGCCTGCTGGAGTGGCACGAAGCATATCAGGACTGTCCCGATTAGCACACCTCACACGAGGAGATCATTCAAGGAAGTGACTGGGTGTGGCTCTCCTCCTACCCATCTGCCCTGCAGGACCCTCTCTGAAACTTGGCAATAAATCCGTGGGCTCATTCTAAGTGGAAGAGGCGGTGACCTTGCACCTTACATCTGGCTTTTTCCATCCACACACATCCACTAGCCCTTTATATCACACCTGGGGGCATCCTGCCATCTGGAGCCTAACCTGTACTCTCTGTCCTCATGCTCCACCTCAGTGATTAAGAATAAAGTACCATAGGAGGCTTCATCCTCTGCCCTTCTTCCTTACTAATACAGCCGGATGAGAATTCCTTACCACAGGTGCAGTGGAAGTCAAGACCTATGTCCTCTATTTAATGTTTTCATCACAACCCACTTTTTTGTGTCTGTAGCTTGCACAGCCTCCAGCATGAACAGTGTGTGCTGTTTCCACTTGTCAAAAGGAAATTGGTGCAGATGGGTGTAGAAGGCTTGTTATACTGTGTGAAGCCCACTGGAAGTCCTGACATACACGCTTCTTGCAGAAACGTCACCTCAGAGCGCGACCGTGGCTGCCCTCCTCACCTGGTGGAGGAGCAGAGCAAGCCTGAGCACTGAGTTCAGATCAGTGGCCTGGGCCTGCTGTCCAGTATATTCTAGGCATGAGAAGTCACCCTAAAATGAAGCCAAGATGCAAAGACAACAGAAATTCCAGAAGATGTTAATATAAGCTCCAGCTGGAAAGAAGGCAGGTTCCCTGGTTTCATCAAAGAAAGATTCACCATGAATAAACTGATCGCTAGAGGAAGTGACATAAACACTGGATTTCCTTAGGATTGGTTATCTCCTTGGTATCAAGCCTAATTTAGGAGTAAAATCTCTCTGAGCTTTAAACCAACCAAATATAACCACATAGTTACTTCTTTTATTTTATTATTACTGAGTTGCTCAGGAAATTATGGGGGTATTCTTAATATTATGATCATTAGCATTAATGATCATTATTAGTGTTAATAACCATTTGCATGGTGCTTTGTTGTTTATGAAGCTCTCACTTGTATCATCTCATTTTCTCACAGTGAATTCCTTGGAGAAACCCAACATTTATCCTCATTTTCTTAGTGAATTTATCCCTTGTATTAATGGATTGACAACTTGTCTAGTAACCTACCAGAAAGTTTCCAGGAAGGAGACAGTTGAATTCTCCAGAATTTGAATTTGATAACGGCTAGATTTTTTTCATTTGCAATGTTTACTCCATGCCTCTTGATAACACTGAGAATAAATATGTTTTCAAAGATCCAGAAAATGGTAGGATATAAAGACAATAGCAAAGAGAAGCTCTACCCAGGGGGAGACTGTATGTACATGTATCAAAGGAGAAAATATAGATGGGTGTTTCTCAAGGTTTAACCTTGGGCTCTGGTTAAAATGCAGATTTTGATTCTGTAGGTCTCAAGTAAGGCCCGAGCTTCTACATTTCTAATAAGCTGCAAATGAAGATGCTCTGCTGTTCGCAGACCACATCTGGAGAAGCAGGCCTACAAGGGGGTTTCCTGATGATTAGTCACCGACAGGGGACAAATTAAGGGTGCTTGTTACTAGCAGAGACTATATTGGAATGAAGGTCCCAGAGAGGCCTTCCACCCCCACCTGCACCTCTGTACATAGCAGGGTGGGGAGGGGAGGCTCTCACACCCATGAACAGAAATTGGGAACAGTGGTGTGTGTTTTGGTGATTAGAGATTGTGCTGATGAAGTTCTGGCCAGAAAACAAGGATTGCTACCCACTGGAGTGATCACTAAATTGTATTAACACTGTTTTTAAAAGCAATGTGATTGTGTATGTGTGTGTGTGTGTGTGTGTGTGTTCACCACCAAAATGCCAAAATGCCCCTATTTTTAAGAAAAGAATTTGTCCATCTGGTTCTTGCTGACACTAGCCTGGAGTGAGCCCAGCAGGTACCTCGGAGGACCCTCAGGAGCGGTGGGGCGGACAGGGGCACCTGGCGAGTGCTTGAAGCAGGGAGGGCTGGGCAGGAGGCAGAGTGTCCTTTGGAGCAGGTGTGGTCAAGACCAAGGGAGGCACAAAGTCTCCTGTGTCTGAGGTGTGGGCAACTTCAGACAAAGCGAGGACAGCCAGGAGCTTATAGCCAAATGGAAAGAGCCTATTGAGAAGGCAGGAAGTGTCAGAGAAGACCCAGACATGGCCCAGAGGGGCCCCGAGCCCTCATCTTAGCAGTCCAGGGCTTCACCTGCAAGAGTGGGGTGAATGTCTCAGCTTTGCGGGCGCACAGTCTCTGTCACAACCACTTGCTGTGCCCCGAGCAGCCGCCCATGTCAATGCATGGCTGCAGCGGCGTGCCAGTAAAACTGGGAACTGAACTGTGAAGTTCATATAATTTTTTGTGTCTCCAAATATTATTCTTTTGGGTTTTTTCCCAACCACTTAAAAATATGAAAACCATTTTCGGCTTGCAGGCTGCACAAAGACAGAAGGCTGACTGGATTTGGCTTGCAGCTGGAGTTGGCCACCACCAGCGGAGACGCGGGGTTGGTCTGATAGGATTCCAGTGTACAGATTCTTTCACTGTAAATTTTTAGAAATTGTAATAAGATGGGTTGGCACAAAGTTTAGCACCTAAAATATATATTAAAATGGAGAAAATGGAAGGGTTGGGATTATTCCATATTTGAGATGTAAAACCCACTGAGGCTATTCTCTCTAATATGCAAAAGCATGCTAAAATAAATTTATTTTGAATAATGATCGGTCTCTTTCACCATACGTCATGAAGTATCTTGTTTCTACCTGGCCCTCACAGCAGCCTTTCTGAGCAGTTAGGACAGGCATTGGCTCTCCTGCCCTCAGAGCTGGTGTCACTAACCCAAGGTGACAGTGCTACCAAGAGCAGGCCAGGACTCACATCCAGATCTTCCTGTTCTAGATATTGTTTTTGTTTTACTCCCCTGTATAGGTTGTCCTTTGGAAGAATAGTGTCTTAAAATGTCATTTGCAAGTCATGCATGGAACATGGACACTTTTACTTTAGAGAAAGAACAACATGCTGGTTAGGAGCCACAGGTGGCCATTCCGTCTGCAAAGCAGCAGAACTGTGGTCCTGTAGACTCAGTGTGAGCTTCGAAGCCTGGGGGCTGTGAGGAGGAGGAAGGAGTAGGTGAAAAATAAAAATAATTTTCTTTGCCCATGAGTGGCCCTAGACAAAAGTCCCAAGTGATCCCAGGATGTCTGAGCTGCCTGCCTGTTGGATTCCTGCTCCCCCGTCTCGGGCCATCTGGGCTCTCAAACGTGCCCCAGTCCCTCCTGTAAAGCTCGGATTAGGGGCTTTTCATGTGGAGGAGCCCTGCCGGCAGTCTACTCTCTAGTGTCAGGAGCTGTAGTGACAACTGGGTGAGGCAAAAGCCACCAGCTAACATCTGCGTTTGCTCCAGACTCACTCACTCTCTTGTTTTTTGTCTCTAACTTTCCTAAACTTCTTGACTGGAAATTGCTACCGCCCCCGCTTCTCTTGCCAGCCTCCTCTCACGGCCTTCGGGAGACTAGGCGCACAAGAGGGAGGGCTTCTGTGGGCACCGAGTCGCTGGGATCAATGTGAGGGGCTCCCCCCTCGGCTGGCCCGTGAGATGCCAAGAGGCGCTTTGTCACGGGCTGAAACTTTCCAGCAGCCTTCCCGGAGGGGACTGTGTCATGCCAGGTTATCTCTTGGCAGATGCTTGATCTTCAGAAAATAATTAAGACCTGGAAATCTGGTTGCTGAATAGATGATGATGCTGTTTAACACAGATGCCTCTTTCCAGGTATCTGCACCTCGAGTCGGGCAGCTGTGACCATGAGGGGGCTCAGAGGTACTGTCCGCAGTTTTTGCTGCTTTCGTGTTTAGTGGAGTGGCCCTGAAGAGCTGGCCATGGTAGCTTGCGTGCAGCGCCTGCTCTCGAGTCACGACTAGACGGCAGCCCTTCCTGCGCAGTGCGGCCTGCCTCGTCCTCTCCTCTTAGCACACCAGTCTTCATGTTGAGTGTCGTGTTTGTCTTGTCCCTGGCTGCGGCGTGGGCTTGTCCTTCCCGGGCGGCTGGGCCCAGCCAAGTGAATGGTGCTGAAGAAAGGCCCCTTCCAAGGTCCGGCCAAGTCGGAGGGTGGGCACTTTTCCTGGCTACCCTGGAGACAGGCCTCCTCAAAGAATTGCTGAGGGCCGGTGCAGGAAGCCGATCTCCTTCTGCGCCCCAGCCCCTGCTGCCGGGGAGTTCCGAGGCTCCAGGAGTGCCCTGTCTCTTTCCAGGTGGGACTGGAGTACCCTGGTCCCTCCGTGGCTCCGACAGCGGCAGTTCGGGCTGCAGGCAAAAGGCCAGAACTTTATGCTGGAGGACTCCACCTTCTCAATCTTCGGGGGCTCCATCCACTATTTCCGGGTGCCCAAGGAATACTGGAGGGACCGCCTGCTGAAGATGAAAGCCTGTGGCCTGAACACCCTCACCACGTGCGTGCCCTGCCCCACCCCCGGCCACCAAGCCTGGTTACCGAGTAGGGCGCCTGGTGTCTGCGTGTGGAAAGATTTAAGAGGAGGAGCCAGCCCCGGCCCTCTGCTTAGTGCTCAGGGGTCAGGGTGCCCCTTCCTCCTCACCCCCCACAGAGCTCCCCAGTGATGGGCATGCAGGGGTGTGGACATGAAGTGTAGGGGAACAAAAGAAGCCATGTATGAAGGAATATAGTGAAGGAGGTGAGTGTAGGTGTAGGAGGTGATTCAATGATAGTGAACAATTTTTTTTAACAAGCAATCTCCGCTCCCCAGTTTATACAGCAAATGAGTGTGGTCTTCTTCAGAAGAGCTGCCTGAGCCGCTCTCTGCCGGCAGGTCTCGGCACTCTTCTTGTGGAATAACCCTGAGAAAGCTATGGTTTTTGTCCCAGCAGCTAGCGTGATGACTGGCACGTGGCAGGCACTCAATGAAATGTTCAGTGTGTGAATCATTTACAAAATGTGCTCAGGTGTGAATAATCACGGTATTTTCATGGATTTTCTTTTTTTTCCAAATTGCCAACAGATACTTGGTTCTCAGTCTGTAGATTAGAACCGGTGATCAGGCTGGAATGGTTCCATTCTCAGGCAAAAATGTGTGATTACAAATCATGGAAATGGATTATCTTGGGTGGTCTATGAACTGATTTTGAAGACATTTCCTAAAAGAGTGACAGGAATGTTCTGAGCCATAACTTGCCAGAAAGGACTCCTGAAGGTCGTAGAACAGTGCAGGGGGCCTTAGGAAGCAAGGCAGTCTGGGTTTGCTGAGACATAGAACTCCAGCGTGTGAACTGGAAGCCGGACAGCCTCTCCCGCCTCCCCTGGGCTATTCCTTGCAGTTGGAGGGGCTGTGGCAGGAGCCAGCAGTGGGGTGGGGTCTGGGAGAGGAGTGGCTGTTGTCCCTCCAGCGTCTGGAGTTGGGCCTCTTCAAGAGCCCACTTCATCTCCTTATCTTCTCTTTAGAGTTAGAACCCCCATCTTGTAGCAAGTTTTGGAATTCTGGCTGTTTCAGAGAAGGACAGGACTGATAACTAAGGTTTCCTCTCCCAATAAAGTCACTTCTTCTTCTCTAATGGGGAGTGGGGATGGCAGGCTGACCTGGGGTCACAGAGCTGACCCCAAACCTTGTTGACCTTCTCCCCTTCTGCAAAAAGACATTAGTCCCGCTGAGCTGGCCTGGATTCTGTTCAATCAGTTCCAGTTCTAAAGTCATAAGAACACATGTGCAGCCATCATACTGGGTTTTAAGGATAAAGAATCTAATCTGGGAGGTCAAGTGGAAAGAATGACAAGCTCCTGCCTGTAATTATCTCTTTTTTTACAGCTACGTTCCGTGGAACCTGCACGAGCCAGAGAGAGGCAGATTTGACTTCTCTGGGAACCTGGACCTGGAGTACGTGGTGTTGCCGCCTCTGTGACCTGGCCGGGCGGGCGCAGAGAGCTGGCTGCTCGGGTGGATTAGGGACTGTAGAGAACCAGAGAGGGGCCTGCGCATGGAGCCTTGTTCTCAGGACCCTGCGAGAGGCCCTGTACGCAGGACCCGGCACTCCCCAGGCGTGACCTGTCACCCCTCGGGGCTGGGCTGCAGCCTCTGGGCCCCACTGTCCATGGCAGCCCAGAGAGGCCTAAGGCCCGGTTGCCGCTCGACTCTGCAGGGGGTGCAGCACCTGTGCTGGGACAGGCTGCCTCTCTAGGGGAGCGGGGCGTTGGGGTCAGGTTCACCGTTAACCCCAGTGGGGCTGTGCGGATGGCGTGAGGCTGGGAGCAGCTGTGGCCGCAGGCCTGGTGTGGGACTCCCTGCCGTGCTGGCATGGCGGAGCCTGGCCTTCGCCCTGTCTGTCTGCCTGGGTGAGAGAGGGGCGAGGACAGGAGCTGGGCTCTGCCGGCGGCCTCTGCCCTGGACGGACACGGCAGGTGCTGACTCGCTTCCCTCCCCAGGGCCTTTGTCCTGACGGCCGCGGAGATCGGGCTGTGGGTGATCCTGCGTCCAGGCCCCTACATCTGCAGCGAGATCGACCTCGGCGGCTTGCCCAGGTACGCGGGGCTGAGGGGCTCCAGTGTAGCTTGAGGGTCCTGTGTGTTGGTGTGAAATGCACACAGACACAGGTCTAGTTTTGCTTTTAAATTATAGTTTCCATTCTGTGCTGAATTTCCTTTTCAGAATAAGTGGTACCCAAGGGGGTCATTTTGGATGCTGTTGCAGTTACTGCCCTAGTAAAGTCATGTGGATTTCTCCGTGTGGCAGGCAGCTGGAGAAGGGTTGGCCCCCCTGAGGGATTTCATTCTTCCAGGCTCTGCTGCGGAGCTGGGACCCCCGGTGGGTCGTGTCTGCTCTGGGCCTGTCTTCAGAAGGGGCAAACCAGCCCTGCTCTGTGTATTTTTTGGGGATGTTATTAAGCATGTTTTGAAGAGTCCAAGTGTTTTGATAGAGTATGAGAGAAACGAATTGCGCTTATTGTTTTATCTGTGCGTCTAGGCGCTAGCTAACACTCTCGCTGGGCGTAGCCTTGGGCTATGTGGGCACAGTATTACGCGGCTGGACGGGAATCTGCTCAGGAGTGCGCTGGGACCACATTTATTCCTCACCCTCATCATTGCTGCCAGGACACTTCCTTGTGAATAGGCGTAATCTTTCCCTTCTCACTGTTAGGCCGGGCTCCCACCCCGTGCTGCCCCAAGGGGAGACACTGATGCTTTTCCCCCTGCGCTCCTGTTTTCCTCGTTGTTTCCAGCGCAACCTGCCCTCGGGGCCACAGCGTCTGCTCCAGGTCCTCCATCCCCAGGGCTGGCTCCTAGCTGGCAGTCGTGCCCTGGACAAGGCTGCGAACACAGCCAGAATGCCGCGCCCTCCCTTCCCCCTGGATTAGCGATCTTTGTGCCACTGTCAGCGATTTCCTCGGGCTCAGCTGGAGCCGGGACAGGAGGACGACAGGGTTTAATGGTCTTAGCTCAGAAGCAGAGGGGAGCGCTGGCACTCAGACCCTGCCCCCCCAGGGGCCTGTGGGGCACACCCTGGGAGAAACCTGCCCCCTTTGATGCGAAACAAAAAGTGCAGGCGTCAGTCTGGAGGAAATTGCTTGCTTCTCATCTGTTGTTTTACCAACATTAACTGGATAGTTACCTGGCTCTGTTCAGGACTCCCAGATCAGAGCCAGGGTGTCCCAGAGCTTTCCGTTAGAAAATGTGAGTGTTTTCTCAGAACTTCATGTGAGAAGAGGTCCCTTGACTCCAGCTGGGGAACCACTCCGTGGTGTTGTGTTCTTCTGGGCGGGCTGGGATCACGACAGACAGGCTGGAGCAAGAGCCCTGCACAGCTGGCAGGGGCAATGCCAGGAGTCAGCGTGCTGGCGTGGACAGCAGCTAGACCCTGGGCAACTCCTGGCAGCCTCCCCGTCAGGCTTGTGTTCGTGGGTGATGCTGGAAGGCTGTGTCTGTGTTCTTCTCCAGCCCCAGTGATGCCTAACCCTTTTACCTTCCCCCTTTGTACTGGGATAGTAGAATAAATGCTTGAAAACTGGGGCTGGGAAAAGCTTTTCTCCCTGCCTGGCAGCCAGCCCTGTACCCGTGAAGCTGGAAAGGAGCTTCCTTTCGGGCCGTGTCTTTGGGCCGGAAAGCCCTAGGAGTGCAGGTGGTGGCTGGACACATCAGTTTGTATAGTCTCCCAAATCCAGGCTGAGTGAGGTAGGGGTGGGAATGGGTCATCCTGAGCACTCCACCACCAGCTGGCCACAGAAGACCCACGGCCGTGACACTAATATCCTCTCCCCTTCCTTTTCACTCCCAGCTGGCTACTCCAAGACCCTGGCATGAGGCTGAGAACAACCTACAAGGGCTTCACCAAAGCAGTGGACCTTTATTTTGATCACCTGATGTCCAGGGTGGTGCCACTCCAGGTACAAGCAAAGCAACTCTTCTTTGATCTTCATCTGTCTTCCCACTTTTTTTTCAGCACAGGAACACACATTTCCGCCTTGACTGAGATTGCAGTCAGTTGGAAGGGCTTGCAGTAGTTGTCTTTGAAAGACCTGTGTGTTTCAGTGTTGTCTCAGGTGGGCGCAGTGCTGAAAGGACAGACAGGTGTAAGGCTCACGTGGCTTCATGCAGTGCTGGAGCTGCACTTGCAATGGGTAGATAGGGATGTCTTGATAACCGAGAATACCCATCTGTCAGTGTCCCAGTAGCACAGTGGCTCAGTTCTGCACAGAGAGGAGCATATATGGATCAGCCCTTGTGTACCAGACAGCAGGACTTTTTGTAAATTCTTCTGGTAATACAAAATTCTAGTTGATGACTTTTCAAGGTACTTCCCTCTGCTACCAAAAGGGTGCTGCATGATATACATTTGCTGTTGAAAACATATGTGTTAAAATAAATTTTAGGGGGAACGTGTTTTAATATTTCACCTAATAATTAAAATAAATAAAAAAGCAGGAATGGTAAAAACCAATCCAGTTGCTTGTATAAAAACATGAAGAGTGACTCTGAGAAATTAGTACATCAATA
This sequence comes from Mirza zaza, assembly GCA_008750895.1. Lineage (NCBI taxonomy): Eukaryota > Metazoa > Chordata > Mammalia > Primates > Cheirogaleidae > Mirza > Mirza zaza. The sequence goes on along the minus strand of VSMD01139590.1, from coordinate 47,506 downwards.
AAAGATTAGTACATCAGTGAAAATTGCTCTTAAGTCAATAGTTTGATTCAGCACACATAAAGGGAACTGCCAGATAAAACACAAGATACCCAGTTAAGTTTGAATTTCAGATAAGCAAGCATTAATTTTTTTTTGGTATAAATATATCCCAAATATTGTATGGGCCATGCTAGCACTAAAATAATTATTCATTGTGAATTAAAATTTAACTGGTTGTCCTATATTTTTATTTATTAAATCTGACAGCCCTAATCTTGAAAGAATCAAGAAGCCGGGAAGTTTTTAGCCAAGGTTGTGCAGAGAAGATGGGGTGGCAGACGTGATTCAGCAGGTTATAGCAGCAGGGGGCCAGTGCCCGAGGGGTGGGGGACAGTGGGAAAGGCCACTCTGGGAATGTGGCTTTGAGGTACTTGTAGACATGGAAATGGAATACCAAGGCTTCCCCCCCCCACCCATGTATGACATATTATTTTATTTCATTTGTTTTTATTGTAGTAAAGAACATATAACATAAAACTTGCCATTTTGACCATTTTTTAAGTTTACAGTTCAGTGGCATTAAGTACATTCACATTGTTGGGCAACTATCACCACAATCTTGGTTTGGGCTACTATAACAAAGTACCATAGCCTGGGTGGCTTACAATCAACAGACATTTATTTCGCACAGTTCTGGAGGCTGGAAGTCCAAGATCAAGGCACTGGCAGATTGGTGTCTGGTGAGGGCTCTCTTCCAGGCTACATATGGCTGTCTTCTTGCTGTATCTTCACATGGCAGTGAGAGAGTGAGAGATCTCTCTGGGGTCTCCTTTATAAGGGCACTAATTCCATTCATGGAGGCTCCACCCTCATGATCTGATCACCTCCCAAAGGTCCCACTTCTTAACACCGTCACATTGGGGTTAGGATTTCAACATGTGAATTTTGGGGGAACACATTCAGTCTGTTGTAACCACTATCCATCTCCAGATCTTTTCCATCTTCCCAATTAAAACTCTGTACCCATTGAACTCCCCATTCTTCCCTTTCTGTAGAACCAAATGTTCAATATCTCTAATCATCAGGGAAATGCAAATCAAAACCACAATGAGATATCACTTATCTCCAGTGAGAATGGCCTTTATCAAAAAGTCCCCAAACAATAAATGTTGGCGTGGATGCGGAGAGATAGGAATACTCCTACACTGCTGGTGGAACTGCAAACTAGTGCATCCTCTGTGGAAAGCAATATGGAGATACCTTAAAGGGATACAAGTAGATCTACTATTTGATCCAGCAATCCCATTACTGGGCATCTACCCAAAAGAACAAAAGACACTATAAAAAAGATATCTGCACTCAAATGTTTATAGCAGCACAATTCACAATTGCAAAGATGTGGAAACAACTCAAGTGCCCATCAATACACGATTGGATTAATTAAATGTGGTTTATGTATGGAGTACTATTCAGCTATAAGAAACAACGGTGATATAGCACCTCTTATATTTTCCTGGATAGAGCTGGAACCCATTCTACTAAGTGAAGTATCCCACGAATGGAAAAATAAGCACCACATGTACTCACCAGCAAATTGGTTCCACTGATCAACACCTAAGTGGACATATAGGAATAACATTTACCAGGTGTCAGACAGATGGGAGGGGGAGGAGGGGACGGGTATATATATGCGCGATGAGTGCAACGCGCACCATCAGGGGGATGGACACGCTTGAAGCTTTGACTCCAGGGGGGAAGGGGAAAGGCAACATATGTAACCTAAACATTTGTACCCCCATAATATGCTGAAATAAAAATAAATAAATAAATGTCTCATCTCAGCTTCTTGGGTCCTTAGATGTTCTGTCATATTCTTCTGCCCATAATTCCTTGCCCCCAGCCATCCACATGTTTGTAGACCCCCAGCAGTTTTCACATGTTGTGGAACCTGCCACTGCTTTTGCAGCTTCCAGCCCGAGGTCCAAATTATGCTGATGTTTCCTGACTGAGCTCCACATCAGATGAGACACAAACCAGTCCACCGGGTAGTGCATAGACAAGCCAGAATATTGTGAACAAGTCCTATTTTGTGCTTTTCATCCTGAGGGAGGGAGCTGGGAATTAGCATACTTCCTCCTGACCACCCCGTGCTACACCGAGGAGGGGTGGGGCAAGTACAAGTGAAAACATCATAAAATTTCCCACCATTTTGCATGTGGCTTTTTTTTTTTTGATTGGGCATTCACCTCTTCGGTTAAATCTTTGGGTGGTTGCCAGCGCTTCTATAAAGTTATTTTAGTCCATCTGTAGTTGTTTCTTTGATGTTTCCATGGGAGAATGAGGGCCTGGTGCTTCCTACTGCACTGTTTTACTGACATCACTCTCAATTGTACACCAAACTTTTTGAGACTTTTGTTTTCAAAGGGGGTATGTTGTAGTAATTGATGAATTTAGATCATCCAATTCCCACTAGAAACTCAACTTCTGATTGTTCATCTCTTCTACCCAGTACAAGCATGGGGGACCCATCATTGCTGTGCAGGTGGAGAATGAATATGGTTCCTACAACAAAGACCCTGCGTATATGCCTTACATCAAGAAGGTAAGAGTCAGCTGGGGTCCTTTATTTATTTTCCTTCCTCTGCAGTGTATTATGGGCTATATTGTGACGTGTGGCTCTAATATTTTTCTCATATTAATAGCACATCTCCAAACACCATTTATTAATCACTGAATTTTTCTCCGTTGTCTTATTTCAACAGGGTTATCACTTATTTACCTTTTATTGACTGAGTTTAATTTGGGATTGTAGTACACATCTGGTGTTTCAGGGGCCAAGAATAAAGAAATTAGCTTGATTGAGTAGTGATGATTAGGGAAGGCTTTTTGGAGAGGCTGTTCTCATTCCAGCATCCAAATCAGTGTTTCTCAGCCTTAGTTGAACATTGGCTTTGCCTGGGGAGCTTAAAAAAACCCCTGTGCTGAGGCCACACACCACACCAATTAAATAAGAATCTCTGGAGTGATCTCAGACATCTGATTCCAATGTGTGGGGGAAGTTGAGAACCATGGATTTAATACACAGTAAATCAGGGAAGGGCAGAGCTACTTAAAAAAACAGGCTAATAGATCTGGTTTCTGTCACTTAGTAGCTGAGACCTTGAACAAATGCTTTGATTTTTCTAAACCTCTTTTTTCTCTTCTGTAAAGTAGGGCTAGTGAGAGTATTTGCCTCTATGAATTGTGAGTATTATGTGGGATCATGCAGCTTGCTGCGGTTCTAGGTACACAGTAAGTTGTCAGTCCACAGCTCCTTGACAGCATCCATGGCATCACTTTGGCATACCAGGAGGTCTGGCTGTGGTGTGAGCTGAGGACATGTTAAGCGGCCTCAGTGAATCCACCTGATTGAAGGCGGGACAGCTTTGCCCCTGGAAACCCTGGGCAGCATCTCTTCTGTGTCACGTGCAGTCATTTTCCATTTGGAAATCATTTCAGTTCTTACAGATGATACTGAGGCTCAAACACTCCAGCTTGCAGGCTCTTATCCTTCTCCCCACCTGCAGAAAGCTCTCTTAGTAGGGGACAAGGCTGTGTCCAGAAGGCTGGCATTCTTCAAGCTGGAAAGGAGCAAGTTCAGTCCTGATGGCCAAGCCCAGCCAGAGTCGGAATTAGGGCACACCTCTGGCTTCCCGTTGTCTTTGAAGCACAGGAGTTGAGAGCTTCTCCTGCGACACCGGTTCTCTCAGACTCCCTCTCGGCCTCTCGGGCTTCTCCAGCAGTTGTTACTGAATTACTCAGCTGCAGAGAAGTGGAGCTCCGCTGAGCAGACAGAGAGGAGCAGTGGCTCCTTCAAGGACCTGGCCTGTTCAGTCATGCTTCCCTGGTTTTGGGGCAAAGGTACCCATGTGTCTCAGGTGGACAAAGAGAAGCAGCAGTTCCAGTATTGAATGACCTTGGGCAAGTCACGTCACCTTTCTGGGTCTTAGTTTCATCATGTGACAAGGGAGACAAGAATGCATTTCTCTAAGGCCGTGTGAGGACAGTGTGAGATAACAGGCACAGAGTCCCTGGCAGCACTTGGCAGACTGCTGGTGCCTGGGGAAATGGTATTTATCCCTTATGGGTTGGGGTCAACACACCAGTGCCCAGGAAAGATAAGTGTATGCATATATAGTAGAAAGCCATGTGAAAGCTCGTTAAATATCAGTGAATGATTAGTGTAGGGACCAAGGCCCTTTGCCCCCAAAAACTTCACTGAAAAATCACTGACATAGGCAGATTGATTAATAGGAGAAAAGTCATATAAATTTATTTAACATGTGTACAAGGGAGCCTTTAGAATGAAGACCTAAAGATACAGGGGGAATTGCCCATTTTTATGTTTAGGTTCAACAGAATGTGGACAGTCATGTAGAAATATGATTGGACAAAAAGGGTATGAGCTAATGCTAACAGACTGAGTGGGAAACCCAGCAAGGCCTGTCTGTCTGGATTCTTCCTGGCCTCTCTGAGCGGCATTCCTTCCTCTGGGCGTGGGGCAGGGCCCTCTCAGGAATGGGGGTCTTAGGACCTATAGTCAAACAAGGTAGGTCAGATAGTTTCTTTATGGCCAATTTTACACAGAACAATTTTAGGTTTTATGGTTGGATTTTGAGAAAGGGGTTTGGTTTTCATGGCCACCTTGGGGAAGAGGGATTCTAGTTCCTACAGCTAGCCTCAGGGAAGAGTGGGACTGGGAGACAGGAGGACAGGGGAAGTTCAGAGGAAAACTTTTGCTTCTGAGGCTGCTTCTGAGGCCTTCATCCCGGGGTACTGTGTTCTGAGCCCCAACATGAGTTAGATAGTTGTGAGGCAGTAGATCTAGGGCTTTTGATAACAATTTCTCCCGGCCTCGCGGACTAAACTCTGCAGTGTGTTTCGTGCCTGAGAACTGCAGTCCCCCACCTGGTCCCTTACAGCACGTGGGGTTCGACATGAGCTTTGTTCACCCACCCACCAGATTATCTCTCTGCCACCCCAGTTTCCAAAAGAATTCATTTGAAATAAACAGTTTTGTCATATATCTGGAGAGGAAAGTAGAGAGAGGTTCATCCCCTTTGCTGGGGTTTCTGATGCGAAAGAGCCCAGAGCAGAGCCTTTGAAAGAGGATGGGCTCGGGTTCAGGCCCATGCTCTCGCTGTAGCTCTGCAACCCGTGACACCTGAGTCAGCCTCGCTGAGCCTCCTCTTCGGTTATTATGATATTAATCATGAAGATCAAATAGGACAGTCTGTGTAAGGCCTGGCATGGTAGTAAATGCTCCATAAACGTTAGTGGTTATTCGGAGCGTAACAGCCGTCGTTGCTGCTGGAGCGCAGTGTGTTTCTTGCACTTCCTCCCCCTCTGAGGCACAGCCTCCAGCTCCTCTGGGCTTGGGGCGCGCCTGGGCACGTGACTGGGCATGGCTGTTGCCCGGCCCCTGCCGGCTCGGCATGGGGAAGGGACGGGCTGCCTGCTCACGGTGTGGGTGAAGGGAAGGTGTGGGTGTTGTCCCAGAGACCCCCCCCCCCCCCCCCCCCCCCCCCCCGCTGGAGCCAGCTCGGTCTCTGCGGGATGGCGTAGCTGCGGGCTCCCCGAGGAACAGCAGACCAGCCAGGCCTCACCTTGCCAGATTGGGACGACCGAGGGCCGCCTCGTCCCTGACGTGGCTGGAATTCAGCTGTTTGGGGTTCTGTTGAGTATGGCAGGCACAGATGGGGTTTTTTCTATTTTCCACAGAGAAATAAATGCTTTATTTAGAATCTCTCCCTCTTACTCTTCAGGCTACCCCTTCCCCAGCTGTGTGACACTGCAGAAGCTCTGAGGAATGAGGCAGACCATGACTTATCTTATTTCCCCCCACAGGCCTTGGAGGACCGCGGCATTGTGGAGCTGCTCTTGACTTCAGACAACAAGGATGGCCTGACCTTGGGACTCATCCGCGGAGGTACTTGCGGGCAGGCGTGTGGTGTGGGGAGGCAGCTGCCTGCCTGGCCGTGCACTTCCTGGGGTGGGGTCGAGACACAAGCAGGACTTTCCCTGGTGCACTGGGCCGGGGCCCTGGACTGCAGAGGGCTGGAGGGCTGTGCCAGAGACGGAGGTGCCCCAGTCAGCCCTGCGGCTGCGCTCCCACCCTGCCGGGCACTCGGGCACTGACAGTGCTCTGCAGGTCGCTTCCTGCTTGCAGGCTTCCTACTGCCAGAAAATTGCCGCCGTTTTGCCTCGACTGCGCAGGCCCCAAAGCTTGTAGCCTCTCTCAGCCCTCCACTCCCCTGTGCCCGGCACAGCCGCCGTCATCACATCCTTTTTATCTTGAGCTCTAACTTCCTAATACATCTGGAATCCAAACCCATCTCGCCACCTCACTCGAGACATCGTTCCTCGTTCGTGTTGCTGCAGTAGCATGTGGGCTGACCTCCCTTTTATTCAAGGACTCCTCTACAACTCTTCCCAACACAGCAGCTTGTGTGTGCGTGCCCTGGAAAATGTCATCCGGATTATCTTACTTCCCCGCTCGAACTCCAGGTGTCCCCAGCTCAGAGTGAAGTGCAGGTTCCGACAATGACCCAGAGGGCATCCCCACTGGTATCCGGGCCAGCTGAGCTCACCTGCCGCTGCTCCCACTTTGCCCACTCTGTTCCACCCTCCTGGCCTCCCTGCTGTTCCTGGCATACACTGACCCGAGCCCTGGGGACTTTGCACTCCTTCCAGAGAGCGGCGGGGCTGCCGAAGTCATCTTTGTTCACAGGGAGGCTTTCTCTGAGTGCCCCATGTGGAATAGCACTTCTTCCCGGGACTCCCTGGTCCTCTCCCCGGCTTGCCTTTTGCCTTCTGACATCCGGGGTAGTGTATCCCTGCGGGGCCGGGCTTTGCCTGCCTTGTCAGGCTGTGCTCCCGCGCACAGACCTGGTCTGTGGACTGGAAACCTGGAGCGCGCTCTTATGGGCTGCGGCGGGGCCTCCTGTGGACTCCTGCGCTGTGCTCTTCCGGATTTGCCTCCATAGCCTGGGCTGCTTGAAGACAGAGACTTCTATCTCTGTGTCCTGCAGCCGTGCCCGGTGTGTGGCTAAGGGCATGACTGCTGGATGAATGGGGAGGAGAAGGCTCTTGTCCCCAGGCGGAGCAAGCAGGGCAAGGGCCAGCAGCAATTCCCACTCTGTCCACACAGTGGCACTGCCTCCCTGTGGCTGCTTCCACGCCCTGGCGCAGGCTTTGGCGCGCCATGGCCACACAGGGCAGACTGCTTGGATGCCGGTGCACGTTTTTAGCGCTTGGAGGTCTCCTGATTACAGGCCCTGCGAGGGTGAGGATGCTGGGAGTCTCCCAGAGCCGGCTGCCTTCTGTGTCCCCCTCCTCCCTGCAGGCAGTACCCTCGTGCCTCTAGTGCCACCTGCTGCCTGGGATTTTTTTCATCATTTTAAGTAATTAAAAAATTAGTTAAAGTAATACATCCACATGGACTAAAAATAAATGATAGAAAATGCTTACAGAGAAACACAGTGTTGCCTGCTTCCTCATCCCATTCACCAGAGTGACCGTTTTCAACTCTTCTGATTTTTCTTTGGCTATTTTCCTTCGTATTTCTCAACAACGTGCACATAGAACTCTGCATTCGTTGCCTCCAGTTCTGCCTGTTGGCGTCTTGCTCCACGGTGACTTGGCTTTCTTTGCCGCCGTCACCGTCTTTCCTGCGCGTAGCTGTTCTCGGTCTTGACTGCGCGGGCATCACAGACACGTGCGGATCCCTCCTTGCGGCCTGCCGCCTGTGGTCACCTCCTGCACCGCGTTGGCGATTGCTCAGGTGCCAGCCGGCGCCTCGCTTTTCAGTGTGCTTAGTTTTCACCTGCAGAGTCACATCCCGTTTGCTTTTCTTTTCATTTCACCTCTTCTCCTTTCCCCCTTTCTCCCTCACCCCCTCCCATTTTCTCTTTTAACCCCTCCGGTGCGCGCTCACGGCCGCGAAGCCGTGCCCACGGCCGGCACTCGCAGTCGCACGGTGGCTCGCGCTGCGCATTGACGCGCGTCCGTTCTGCTCTTGTGTGATGAGGAAAGCTTGAAAGCACTGACGGCTTGTTTTACTTTACAGGCAACTTTACTTGTCATGTAAGTCAGAATAGGGAACATAGACATATATGTTTTCATTATGTTATTTTTAAATGTTCACAATTTTATTCTGATAAATGAAAAATTAGAAAAGTCAAGTTTTGTTATTAACGCTAAAGTCAGTGCTCAGCTGTGCACCTTCATAACCCGTTTGTCGGCTACAGTCGATGCTCGGCTGTGCGCGTCCATCTGTGGCTGTCGAGTATAGTCGACGCTCGTACGAAGTGGTTAAACAAATACTTTACCAGAGACGTTCCTAACACTGGTCACAGGTGTTTTTCAGATGCCTGTACGCATCAGCCTTTATTGCAGGTCTGCTCTGGCTGTCCGGGACCTCCCTCTGGTGTTCCGATCTGCCTGGTGGCCTGCTGCGTGGCTCTATCCCCGGACCGAGCTCTCGTGCGGGGTCCTCTTCCCTGGCCCTTTGAAGGCGCTGCCCCGTTACGCCCTGCTCCGCCGTGGCTGCGAAGCACACCGCCGTTCTTGCCCATTCTCCCTCCCCCACCGTGTCTAGAACGTTTTAGAATTTTCTTTTTGCCCCTGGTACTCTGGCCCTTCACAGTGACGGTGTCTGTGCGAGGCTGTCTTCCCCTTCACGGGCTCTCGTGGTCCTGTGTGTGGCAGGTCTCCGTCCTCCCGTGGCGGCCACCCGACCAGCGCGCCCGTCTGACAAGGCTGCGCCTTCTTTCCCTCTCGCCTTCCCATCCTTCCTGCTGCTTGTGTCCTGGACTTTCATATCGATCCTCCAGGTCTCTTGCCTTTTCTGCTTTTTTCTCTGTTCTTTAGTTCTACTTTCCAGGTGACTGTCTCAACTTTTATCTTCTAGTTCTTCTGTTATTTCCTGAATGTATTTCTCTTCTCAGAGCACACTTTTTTCACTAAGTGCATGCTATCTTTCTTATCTCTCCCTGAGGATATTTTACTTTTTAAAAACACCGTGTCTGTTCTTTTCATTGGTTCTGCTTGCTCTGTTTTCCCGCTGTCTGCTGTGCTCGGTTTGCTCTCGAGCAGCGTGAGGGGCAGGCAGTGAGCGCTGCTTAGGGCGGAGTGTGGCGGAGGCCGCTGATGGGAGCGCTTCTCCACGGTGGTGGCTGTGGCGGCCCTTTCAAGGAGGGAGCTCAGATGTCGGTGTTTGGAGATGTTATCTTGGCACTACCCAATGTGTCTGGAGAAGAAGCTGTTGGTATCGGGACAGCCCTTGCCCACACCGCCTGCCTCTCACGCTTCACCTCCCACCTCACCGTCTCACCCTGGCCTGGAGCTGTGCAGGTCCAGCTTTCCCAGACAGTGTGGTCCCTGAGGAGGGGACAGGCACAGGTGGGAAGGAGGGGGAAGCTGGGGACAGGGCTGGGGCTGGGAGTGGGGTGAGGCCTGGGGCTGCAGTGGGAGGTGGCTGTCACTTCTCTTGCTCTGCTGGGCTGCTTGCAGTCCTGACATCCTTTTCCAGTTTCCCGGGAATTCTTAATGTCTCCTCTCCCTTCCTGTTCTTGTGGCTGTCTTCCTGGCCATCCTCTGGTGTTTTTGTGAGGTGTTGGGAAGGGTAGGAAAGAGACGCTGTGTTCAGGAATCCTTGAACTTGGGGATTTCTGCCTCATCAGTTTCAGGCAGGCCCCAGTCTTCTAGGGGCTTCTAACCGAGGCAGGGCGGGGTCTGAGTGCAGAGTCTCATCAAGTGGGTGGCTGGAGCACTGGGACGGCACCAGGTGATGGTCCTGTCAGGTGGGCCGTGTTTGTAGCTCTGCTGTGCCCTTCACTGACTCTGTGACCCTGAGGTGAGTTATTGCACCTCTTGGAGCCCAAGCCATGTTTGTCTTTCCTCACTGCTAATCAGGAATTTACCTCCCGCAGGAAAGCCTCAGGGTGGCTGGGCTTGCCAGGCCAGCTCTGTCTCTGTCCTGCCTTCCTAGGCCAACTGGAGCCCTAGCCCTGGCCTGCACCTGTGAGGCCAGCTGTTCAGGTGGCCAAGCTCTGCACCTGGGGTGGGCTGAGAGGTGTTTGGCCATTGAACAAACTTGAGCATATATTTCACTAAAACCACTGAAAATAGCACTTTCTATTTTAAAAGGAACACATTACGGAGTAGAATGGAAGATTAGCCCTTATCAAGAAATAGAAGTCTTTGTCTAGGTCATTGCCCTGTAGTGGATGCTTGGGGTGCCAAGTACAGTTCAGGCTCTGGTTCCTGCAGAAGAATAATTAGCAGAAGTGCATGCTCTGCTTGTAAAAATCACAGTGAGTCAAGGACAGATGCCTACACGAGTGGCCGCTGCATCAGCTCTGTGTTGAGTGGTGGAATCTTCGAGATGAACCAGACACGTCTCCTGGCATCAGAGGCACACTGACCTCTAGCCGGAGATGGAACAATGTCCAGACCAGTTACTTCATTGTGCTGGTGCGCTGAGGGGGGCGGGGGTGACGCAGGCAGTCTGTGGCTTTCGGACAGCATTCTTCTCTCCTTTTCCTGGACAGTGCTGGCCACCGTCAACTTACAGTCGCCACAAGAGCTGCCGCTGCTGACCAGCCTGCTGTCAAGTATCCAGGTAAGTCTGGCCCAAGGGAAGCTGCTGGCCCTGCTCCGCTCGTGTGCAGGGATTCCAAATGCCTGTCGCTGTGCTCAGGGGTCCACAGCGCAGGCAGGAGGACTCTAGGCTATCCCAGCCTGGCAACTCCCAGCCCGTGTTGCCTTGTGCCTGCAGGGACGCGGCTCAGAAGCTGCTCCGGGGGGTGCCGCTGTGCAGCCTGACGCGGTGTGCGTGAGATTCGCTGCCCTGGACAGAGGGGCCCCTTCGCTACACCATGGAGAGCTCGTGACTTTTATGGACCCACTAGCCCAACTTGCTACCAGGGATTGAGGGAGAACAGAAACACTTCCCTGTCCTGTGCTACGTAGGTGTCTGACCTTAACCTATAGGGCCCCTCCAGTCCCAGAGAGATTGTTGTCATCAGCAAGATGGGAAGCCTGGTCCACTTCAGGTCAGAAGGAGAGAGAGAAGAGTTTCTGGATGTATCTCAGCATCCGTCAGATGGGCATTCACAGAGCCCTGCTGTTCTGACTGACCTCTCTGGAGTTCGTGTTTCTACCCCAAGGAGACGGACGTGAGCGGGGCAAGCTGCAGTGCCCCTGTCACCCCGGCTCACCGAAGGGTGTGATGCCCCCAGAGCTGCCCACCTGTTGCATGTCCACATTGGCCCCCAGACTGAGAGCAGAGCTGCTGGCATGTCTGCATTGGCCGAGCGCAGATGCCATGGAAATTCTGTGTTTTTCCATCCCAGCTGACGGCCTTTTAGAGCCAAGGTAGTGCCTTCAGGCGCGTCCGCGTGGAGCCACCATGGCAGCGTGAGGGCGCGTAGGATGAGTGCCACCTGGGTTTGATGTGACTACTACTGCAGCGTAGATGACAGACGACAGCCGGAATGGGCGGGGAAAGTTCCCACGAGGAGGTGGGACGGGATGGGACCTGCTCCCAGGCGGACTTCTGTGTGACAGACCAAGCGAGAGTTAATTGATCCAGAAGCATCCAGATTGAGTCCCACCCTCTGTCCTTCCTTCTTCCAGCACTTCCCGAGTGCCCGCCCTGTGTCTGGAGCAGTGGTACTTCATCACTCAGACGATAGGGTCTCTGTCCTCTTGGGGCATATGACCTACTTGGGAACAGAGAGACATAGGAAATACATAATTTCCCCATAATTAAGTAGAATCGAGCCTGAGTGCTGCCAAAGAGAAGTACAGGATGCTGTAAACTGCCCCTGCAGCCACCTGGCCATGCTGCAGCGCGTGACCAGGGGAGTTATGTAAGCTCTCTGGGCATCTCTTCCGCTAGTGGGATGATGGGAGTCATCTGCTTATGGTACCGACTCACAGGGTTGCTTAGGCTTCAACGAGGTGATATTTAGAAAGCACCCAGTTCAGCAGTGGATGCAGCTGAAGCCTCAGGTTGGTTCCCTCACGGTCTTCCTTAGAGCAGTAGCCATACCTGTGTCTTCCCAGGCTGGTTGTCCTATGAACAGAACGGCACTACTGAAGGGCTTTCTGTGTGCAGTCCAAAGATGGCTATTTTTTTGTGAGGAAGGGGACTTGGGTGCTTCTTTGATCAATGCACCAACGCACAACACAGGCCCTGGGTCTGCTTAACTTTGAGCTGTCCCGTAGCACCTGGCTAGTCCTGAACGTCCATGCCCAGTGGGTAAGAGAATGATACTGGTGTTTCTTCACTTCCTATCTGCCAGGCACTGTGTGCTGAGGGCTTATGTGCCCTGTCTCACCTGGCTGTCCCCTCACCTCGTGGGCTAGCTACCGTTACCATCGGACACTGACAGGGACAGCTGCGGAATGGACAAGACCACCCAGGAAGCGGGGATTAGGGATTCCAGTCCATCTGAGTGCAGAGCTCCCGCTCTTAATGCCGCTGTCCAGTGCAGTTACCTGGGCCATGGCAGACACCCACTTTCCTTGGCCCTGGCACCCTTAAGCCAAGGAGCCCACTCCAGGCCCTGGAGACTTCTGAGATGTGGGACCTAGAATATGCTTCTTCCTTTTTAGTGACTTGAATGGGACACAGTATGCACCTTCCTTCTTGGGAGGTAGACAGTTTATAAACAAAACGAAGCTACAGTCCTGCTAAGAAATTACTGGGACTACTTTGGCTTTTACCCAGGTATGGGTGGTGCCTTCCACTCAGCGGACCACAAGTTTGTCCCATGACTCTGGATCAGATTTGGTTGCTGTGTATACAATTGCCTTCTAAATGTAAGGCCATTGCTGACAGAGAACAGACCTGATACACAGTTACTGAGTGAACGAGAAAGGCTCTCCAGTGCAGAGCCTGAAATACTAGCATGTTAGTGCTCACACCTCACCCAGGTGCTCTGGGGCTTTAGCAGACATGGTGGAGTACAGCACGGTCCCAGGAATGATCTCTGCCTCCCTGCGGCCGTGCTGTGCCAAAGTCAGTATTCTGAAAGAACATTTGTTGAGTGTCCCAACCAAGGTGTGAGTCCAAATTGTGGCTCCAGAACCTGCACTTATAGCTATGCTGTAAGATCCCAATTTTCTCATTCAGAAAATTGCTGCAAACTGCTATTTAAAGAAAGCTAGACCTTGGGGAGGGCCCACTCTGTAGCTGCTGACTCTTCTGTGTAAGGGGAAGCAGCACCCAGGGGGTGCTGTGTCCCTGGTGTGCCCTTCAGCATCTCTGAGAGTTATCCTGGAAGCAGATAGACAAAGCTTGGCTTGATCCAGAAAGCACACCAGTGTCTTCTTGCTAGTACGTATGCAACATTAAAACCACATCAAGCCATCAAGGTCTATTGCATTGACTTTTGTAGCTGCTTCTGCTCTGCACCTACAGGTGTGGAAGCCGCGCAAGGTGGGTGAGCCAGTGCAGGTGCATTCGGCCCTCATCTGTGCTCTGCTTCCAAAGGCCTCTATGGCAAGGGGTCCTGGGGTGCTGTCTTTCTCTTTGGGCCAGCCTGCCCTTCTGACTGTCACTTTGTGCTGCCCAGGGGATTCAGCCCAAGATGGTGATGGAGTACTGGACCGGGTGGTTTGACTCGTGGGGAGGACCTCACAATATCTTGGATTCTTCTGGTGAGTGTTTTGTGGCACCAACATCCAGCTATGTGTCAACCTAAGAAGTAAGAGTCAGTTTCAAATATCCTGCCAGTGTATGTGGCTCAGCTATAGGGTGTAGTAAGTAGTCAACTCTTGATATTCCAGAGTCATTTAAAGTGCATGGTAGGATTTTTAACATTGCTTTTTAAATGTTTTTATAATTAGTAATGCATGCCCTATCACAAACATTCAGAAAATGTACAAAGAAGTATAAAGAAGAAATACAAATCTCGGAGCCCAGAGAGAACATTTTGCTGTATACCATGCAAGCAGTTCTCTGTACCTCTACCTGTATACACACACAGATGTAGACAGGCTCGATCATGCTGTGCTGTGTGCCACCTGTGAGTGCTAGTTAATGACACCTATGGCCAGGTTCCTGCACTACTAAATATAGACTTATATCACTGTTTAAATCACGTGAAGAACCCCATTCTAAACACAATCTATTGATCCTATCTCATAGGTCATTTCTAGTGGTTTTGTTAATTGAATGCGATTTCAGCGAACATCCTTGAACATGTGGTTTTGCACAGCTGGCATATTACATGGTTTTGCATACCTGGTGTATTATTTCCCTATGATAAGCAAAAGAATTGCTATGTTAGTTACATTCTGCCAAGTATATTTACCAAACTGCCCTCCAGAAACATTGTAGCAATTTTTACTCACCATTACAAAATGAGAGTACCCATGTCCCACACACTCATCAACACTGAGTATTAAGATAATTTTTAATATTTGCCCATTTGAGATATCATTGTTTAGTTTGCATTTCTTTGATTTATATTAATAAAACATGTCCTTGGTAGCTATTTATGTTTCTCCTTTGATATTATCTTTTCATACCATGGTTCACTTCCTAGTCAAGGTAGGGTAGGGGAGATGGGAGATGGTCGGAATTAGATCTCTTCCGACGAGCCCGTCTCTTCGCATTCTACTGAGTGAGAGGCGCGGGGAGCAGCGCACTGGCTGGAGGGCTCATTTTCTCCCTCCCCCCGTCTCCTGCGATTAGGGTTTTAGTGAGCGCTGACGGACAGGGCGGGGATGCTGGCCTTGGTTGTGGTGGGGTAAAAGGACGAGGGCAGTGGAGGCACCTGTGGCTAGCTGAGATGCTGACTCACCCCGCGTGTCCCTCTCCCCTCCTGTAGAGGTTTTAAAGACGGTGTCCACCATCATCAATGCTGGCTCCTCCATCAACCTCTACATGTTCCACGGAGGCACCAATTTTGGCTTCATAAGTGGAGCCATGGACTTCCATGAATACAAGTCAGATGTCACCAGCTATGGCAAGTACCCCCTGCGCTGCCCTCCCTGCCCCCCCAGCACGTGTGTGGAGAGGCCTTTAGGGACAGCTCTGGCAGTCTTAATGCCGTTGGCTATAAAGTATGTGGGAAGGTAGAGGCCTTGCCTGCGTGGTCTCTCCAGACTTCAGAGCAGTGGGAGATGCAGGCGGTCGGTGTGCCACGAGCAGCTGCTCTGCAGAGAGGTCTCTTGGAGGTGAGGGAGGCTGCCAGGGTGACAGGAGGGACACAGCCTCCCCTCCTTACCCGGGCCCTTGAGGGCATGTGGACTTCCCCCTACTTTAGGTTTAGAGTCCCCAGAAAGTAGAAATTCTACCTGGCAGCTAGAAATTTAGAGTTATGCTGTGATCGTGAGCAGTTTTTGTAGTTTTATGGTATTTAGTATTTAGAGTGTTTTGACTGAATGGCTGAGTGTTTTGGCTCCCAAACTGCTGAGGTGAGAACCCTGCTGCCCCACCCTAGCCTTTTCCTTTTCTGTGTGCTGCTGTATGCACATCCTGGGGACAGGAATGACTGCAGCAGGCCCCGGTGTCTTGCAGACTATGATGCGGTGCTGACAGAGGCTGGAGATTACACAGCCAAGTACATCAAGCTTCGAGACTTCTTTGGCTCCCTCTCAGGTACCCAGCAAATTGCAGATGTCAGCTCCGGCTCAGGCCCTTGCCCCTGCTCTGAGGCCCCTAACGAGTTCCCTCCTGCTGTCCGCCCCAAGCCCGGCCAATCTGTGTGCAGGAGCACCCTAGACAAGGACAGGAGAGTCTGAGACAATCACTGTTTCTGCTGTAGTTTGCACCTCGCCAACTTCACTTCTGTACTTGTAGGTGTCAAGGCTCCTTCTCTCACGTGCAAGATACGAGACCCCCCTTCCCCCAAGGCATTGCTTTCTAACCGTGGTCTAGGTGTGTGCTGACACCCGTCCTGTTCCTATCGTCTCGAGGAGACGGGCACGCCGGCCTGTGGGCAGGAGCCGGGTGGGAGGCAGAGGAGGCACTGGCAACCTGGGTCATTTGGGGACAGCCCTGTTGTGTGTCTATGCGGCAGGTGCCCCTCTCCCTGCCCCGCCCGACCTTCTTCCCAAGACTGCATATGAGCCGATGATGCCAGCTTTCTACCTGTCCCTGTGGGACGCCCTCAAGTACATGGGGGAGGTAAGTGCCGCAGGCAGTCATGGGGGTGCTGGGAGGAGGGAAGCCCACTGTTGATGGCGTCGAGTCCACTCTCCAACTTAGAACTCCGGGTGAAGAAGGGCAACTCATGCCAAAGTATGAAGTGGAAGGAACAGGAAACTGGGAGAAGAATGGGGGGCCCCATGGGCCTTTCCTTTCTCCAGCCTCCGAGAGGAGGGAGTGGGGCAGAGGAATGGCCTACGAGGCGTCCCCTGTGAGGGGGGCACCTTCCACAGCTGGTTTAGAGGGTGTTATGGTGCAAAAATGACCGGGTTCAAGAGCTAAAAGTCCACTCGATTGCAGGGCTCTACCCTGCTATTGCCCGTGAGTCCCATGGCTCATCCCGGTGACCCTGGAGAGCCACGGGTTTAGTGTGATGCGGTGTCAGAGCCCCTGCCTCTCGCCCCGTGTGCCGCTCCCGGGCGGGGCCTGTCTGCTGCCCCGCACCCAAGACGCTGCTGCCACTCCCCTCCTGAGCCTGGCCCTGGGCTCCTGTCTCTTCTGTACGTAGCCAATCAAGTCTGAAAATCCCATCAACATGGAGAACCTGCCAGTCAACAAGGGGAATGGCCAGTCCTTTGGGTACATTCTGTATGAGACCACCATCACCTCGTCTGGCATCCTCAGTGGTCTTGTGCGCGATCGGGGGCAGGTAGGATCACCTCTTTAATTCCTGTGACCTCCTAGTGACCAGCTCTGCGGTGTCCATCTGACTCTGCTCTCAGTGTGTAAAAACTGCCCATGTCTATTGCTTCTCGATCCTTCTCAGCCGTGGCTGTGGGCATTCATTTGTACCCCACCCAGCTGACTCCCACCTTGGCCTGCATGACACTGTGCTGCCTCCTTCTTGGCTTGGCAGAGGTCCCTCTTGCCTTGCCTCCCGGTGACCCTGGATGCTTTCCTCTGTTCCCTCCGACAGGTGTTTGTGAACACAGTATCCATAGGATTCTTGGACTATAAGACCATGAGTATTGAAATTCCACTGGTCCAGGTTTGTTATCCTGGGAGTGGGGGACGACTGGCCCAGCTACTTCCTAGGGAGTTTGGTGGGAGTCACAGAGAAAAAGCTGGAAGACAGGAAGCTCCTTAACCATGAGCTGCAGGTGGAGAGGGGCAAGCATGACCGTCTGACCAGCTGGGGCACTCACTGCCATCCTCAGAGTGGAGGGCAGGACTGGGCTTCGGAGACACACAAGTCCCGAGGTGCAGCTATGACCATCTGGCCAGGTAATCGGGCAGTCATATCGGCCACTGTGTTCCTGGCAGGGTCACACGGTGCTGCGGATCTTGGTGGAGAATCGTGGGCGAGTCAACTATGGGGATAATATTGATGACCAGCGCAAAGGTGGGTCCTGGCACATGCTGAGGAAAGAGCAGCTCATGCATGTGCAGCACATGTGGGCTGTCCCGTCTCCGTGCCAGCATGCCAGCAGGCTGTGGAGGCCCGGGGCAGAGGTGGAGGCTGGTTGTCCTACCTGTGAGGACAGGTCTGGGTGGGCCAGAGAATCCTGCAGTTCTGGCCTCTTTCCCTTCAGCACTCCACGCCTGGCGTGTCCGTGTGCTTGCGGCGAGCGCGCCTGAACACCGAGCTGGCCTCCCCACCTGCCCGGCCGAAGTCGGCTCTGGCAGGGGATGTGTGCAGGGCGGCGGCGAGCAGCTGGGAATAGGATTTCCAGGAATCCGAAGCGGGGCCTAGGACCCTGCCTTCTCGGGCCTCCACACTGGATGCCTTTTCTCAGTCTGTCTTGGGGAGCCCATAGACTGTCTTGGGTGTGGTGGGGGGCAGGAAGCAAGACATACAGTCCGCAAAACCCCTTGACAACATGCCCCACTGGGAACATCCCACCAGTTCACTGTATTTTTTCTGGCCGACTAAATCTTACGTGTTAATTTAGCCCTTCCCTTTAAAAAAATCTGTCAGTCTAAATGTGGGTGGTTTCAGGTAAGTTATTTAAAAAAAAAACTCAGACAAAATAAATCCTACTATGGCAAACAGAATTGGCCACCTCCCAGTGCGCTCAGGGGTGTTTGTGTCTGTAACGGAGGGGACTCGCAAAGCTCTTCCGTGGTCAGAACTTCAGCCGAGAGCCTTCGGTGACCAGCTGGGGAAGAGATGTGGCCCAGACGTGGGGCCTCCGGGATCCTGGGGGCCAGGGCCTCTGGCTCATAGCACTCTCTCGGCTCCCCCGCCCTGGACAGCTGCCACCATTCCTCTAGTGTCCCAGCACCTTCCTGGGAGCCCCTCCCTGGGCCCGTCCTCATGTCCTTCCTTTGTTCTCCTGGGTTGGAAGGAGCTGCCAGCTTCACCCCTGCTTCAGACTTTATGTCCCCAGAACCCTCATCACGGGGCCTGGCCCTCCCCGTGGAGCCCTGTCCTCTGACTGTGGTGTACTGTGTAAGTCACAGACCTCCCCCAGGCCCTGTGATGCCTCTGCATGGTCCCCAGCCTCCGGATTCTGCCCTGGCAACTTAGCAGCGCCGTGGGTAAGAGGACCTCGGGGGCCACTCTGGGGCCGCCGTGGCTGGCCCAGGCCCCAGGGCACTAATCCGCCCTATTCAAGTGTGCGCAGTTCCTCAGTGTTAGATACCCTAGTGACAGTGCCCTCTGCTCACAGTTTACTGCCAAATGTGTGTTTAATTCTAGGCGGTGCAGAGGATGTCTGGCTGAACTATTAGGTCCGTTTAGTCTGGACCCCACTGAGCCTGACCCTATAGCTAGGTCGGAACCCCAGTGACCTTTGATCATCCAGAGCATCCCTCAGGAGAGGCTGGAGGTTGTTCTTGCCCTGTGACACCCTGTTCTGTCGCTGATCTCAGATGTGTCCTTCTTCCCTGGCAAACCCTAGGGTCTTCCTCATTCTCGCCCCACTTGGGCCTTCTAGGGAGGCTTTGTTCCAAGGGAAGAGCTTGTTGGGCAGCCTGCCTATACTTCAGCACCTGCACTTCCCAAGAACTTGCCCCGGTGGCCCTGGCCTGGCCAGGACAGCTGCTCCCTCCTCAGGGCCTGCTCGTGTCTCCTTGCCTCCCTCCCACAGGTTTAATCGGAAATCTCTATCTGGATGATTCTCCCCTGGAAAAGTTCAGAATCTACAGCCTGGATATGAAAAAGAGCTTCTTTCAGAGGTGGGTCCCTGCCCTGCGCAGCATGTAAGCTCACAGTTGTGGGGACAACGCTCCTCCCCACCCGCTGGGCCACGCGTGCACAGACCCTGAGGCGCAGTGGCGTGCCCACGGGGAGGGGAGGGTGGCACCACGTGAGCAGACCCCGAGTGGGAGGGGCGCCTTGGGGACCTCGGATGGGGAAGAAACGTGCTTGGGAATTAGGTGCAGCCCTGGAAGCAGATCCGAGAAAGTGCCTGCCCTCCCCCTCCCACCCCGCCCCTTGTTCTGCCCTCAGGTTCGGCATCGACAAATGGAGCCCTCTCCCAGAAGCACCTGCATTTCCTGCTTTCTTCCTGGGCGGCTTGTCAGTTGGCCCGTCCCCTTCTGACACCTTTCTGAAGCTGGAGGTCTGTAGGCCCACTTCCCTGCCAGGGTCCCCCTCTCCCTCTCAGAGCGCCCTGAGCCAAAAGCCGCCTGTGCTTGGCCTGGCTGGGTCCCTCTGCAACCTGCGCCCAGAGGGCCTCCCTATCGGAAGGCTGGGGCACAGGCTCAAAGCAGAAGCACCGCCTGCTGTTTCTCGGGGCCAGCTTCCTACGTCAGTCTGAGCTCGGGTGCCCTGCTGGGGATGCTTAGAGCTGGTGGGACAGGAGACAGACACCCCACCCTTAACCCTCACGGTTGATCAAACCTTGGCTCACTGTGGTCTCTCAGAACCTGAGAGAAGAATGCATAGTGTGCGTTTGTCTCTGCCTTCCTGTGCGCCTATGTATTTGGTGGCTGTCGTGGTAGACTAATACCCTTCCTACTCTGTTTGAAGGGCTGGGAGAAGGGGGTCGTATTCATCAATGGCCAAAACCTTGGACGCTATTGGAACATTGGACCCCAAAAGACCCTCTACCTCCCAGGTCCCTGGTTGGACAAAGGAATCAACCAGGTGGGAACTTGTCCAGCCTTCTTCCCTTCCCCTGAGACACCTTGCCCATCCCTGCCCTCCCTGGCGTCAGAGTGCTTTCCTGGGAGCCTTTGGTGAGGGCGGGGGGCGGGGGGGGGGGAGGGCAGAAGTTTCAGTCGGCCTCTTCCTCTTCCTTGGTGCTGACGAGGGTCCCTGTTCCTTCCAGCCTGGTTCCCAATCCCTTCCCTTCCCCCCCCCCCCCCCCCCCCGCCGCCTCTCAGCGCCCTTGTCTGGCTCCGGGACCATCTCAGTGCTCTCATACCCAGCCCTTCTCTCTCCAGGTGATCATTTTCGAGGAGACCATGGCAGGCCCGATGGTACAGTCCACCGAAACCCCCCACCTAGGCAGGAACCAGTACATTAAGTGAGCAGCACCGCCTAGGCCCAGTACCTCCTGCCTGGGGCACAGGTGAGCCCGCCTCCTCGGCCCTACGCCCCCCTGCACCCTCCCCTGCGGAACGTCCTTAAGTAGCAGCCTCAGGGACCTTGGGGCTCCCGTCTGCCCCGCTCAGTTCAAAGCCCTAAACCTGAAGAGAAACGTGGGATGGCGTGGAGCCCCCCTATACCCAGGTGGCTTCTCAGGCCGCTTTGTTGGTGGCGCCTTTGCTACTTCCCTGTTCCTCTGGGAGGAGTGGAGGGTGGCTGTGTGCCGGTGGGAGGGTAGTTTCATCAGAGCGCAAGTGCTGCCCACCTGGGCCCTCAGGAAAGGGGCTGAAACTGGCTGGGCAGCTCCCCTGCGCCACGCCACAGGCACGTGCACGCCTCTGCTGGGCCCAGGGTGCTCCTTGACTGCTCTTGGCGGGGCCACATCCTTCCCGCCCCTTTGTGATCCTGAAATCCTGTGTTTGTCACTATTTGTAGAGGATAGAGAAAGGGGTGTCTCACCTGTGTTGACTTTGTTCTTCCTTCACAACCTTCCCTGGACCTTCTCTGGGATTCTCGAAGAAACTCCATTTGAGAAACACGCGATTTCTCCTTTCCATTCCCACTCTGGCTGCATCTGACAGATGACAAGCCGAGCTTGAGAAACAGAAATGCTTAGCCGTGTCTTCTGCTACATTAGCGAGTATTTCCAGTATTACTCCATGAAGACAGGCATCAGTTGAGGAGTAAAGGTGGATCCCACAGAAACCGCAGCCCATATCTGAGCATCTGGGGAGGGAGAGGACAGGGGCCTAGCTCAGTGGTGTTGTGCAGGTCGCCCCAGGAATGTTGGGGTGGCCACAGGGCCACAAGCTCGGTTGCCCACCCTGTACCCGCCCCCCCCCAAGCAGCAGGGAGGAGAGGCCACCCTCCTCCACAGCTGTCCCCACGTCCGAATGTGAGACTGTCATTCTGGGGATCAAGTGCAGTGGCTCGGCTCAGGCTCACTGTCTTAAATTGCAATAAAGCGAAGTTGAATCAAACCCTCTTGGGTGATGTCTCTGGCCTCATCTGTGTCACCCTAAGCCAGTGGAGAGGCAGGTTGGGGTCAGGCTCACACCCACACTTCCTGCCACCCCTCCTTACCTTGATTCCCCTTGAAATGCTGCTGGATTGGAAGTGCCCTGGAGAGGAGAAGTCAAATACAAACCCACTCTTGTGGGCAGGGGTAAAAATCTGCCAGAAAGCCAAGAGTGCTATGTATAAGTTAGCTGGGTCTGGGAGGTGGGGGATGCGGGGAGAGGGAGGGAGATTTTCTTCACAAACTACATCTGGCATCTACTGCCCCTAACAATTATCTTCAGTCAGGCCAATGCCAGACAGCACATGGCTGCCCAGAACAGTGCACATACTGGGAGCCCAGCAAACACAGGCTGGCGGTGCTGGCTGTGGGGCTCCCGGAGCCAGCAGGCTTGCTTCCTCGGCGTGGCACACGGGGGGACACCTGTGGTATGCAGCCCTGGAGCCCAGGGCTGAGCAGGTCAGGGGCAGATGGTCAGAGGGGGCCCACACGCCCCACTTGGGGCAGAGAGATGGAGCTTACCAGAGTAGAGCTTGTGGACAGAATGGCTAGGGAGCAAAATGGGGGCAGAGTCCCTAATTTTGCCCAAACTTACCAGAGCTTCCAGATCTGCCTTGGAACAGCAAGCATCAAGCCAAGATGTGGATGAGACCAGGGCTACGTGGGCGTGGCATGAGCCAGGGAGCAATGGGAGTGTGTTTCTGCAAAGCTGTGTGTAAGGTGGATTCTGTTGGAAGATGTAACAGGGAGCTGGAATTTAAGGGAATCTTACTGTGAATCCTTTTGTAAAATGAAGAATCCCCTTGAATTATACTTTTATGCAAACTTGAGCAGGAATGCACTGCTGTTTCATTTCTTAAGGTGAGGTCTTCTGACACCAACTTCTTGTTCTTCTTCTCTGCCAGTTAACCCCGTGGCTTCTCTGTCAAAGCACTACTTGGCAGAGCTTATTCTCCAGAGCTGAGTAAAGATTTGCCCAGAGCTGCACTGCACAGCCTCATCCTAGTCTCTTCGAAGATCCTTCCTCATGCTCCAGCCTCTGAATTCTGGGGGCCTCTGTCCACACTGCATGGGGTCTCACCTGTGACACTGTGGCTTTGTAACAGCCTCGACACTAATGTCCCTGAGTGCTGCCTGCTTTGAGCTCCAGGTGTGTGGGCAGCTCCCCTCACCTGCTCTCCTGCACATTCTAGCAGGTACCTGGGACAGAGCTCTGAATTCCTCTGTGTTGCCCCCGCACCCTGTCCCTATGGCAGTTCTGTGCCTTGGATGATCCTTATCTCCCACCTCCAACCCACTGGCAAATCCTCCTGGCTCTACCCCTTAAACACATCCAGAATTCGATCATGTCTCTCTGCCCCAAGCTTGCACCCTTGCCCAGCCTGCCTCCACCTCATGCCTGGATTGCTGCAGGTGCCACTTCCCCACCTGCCTGTGCTCGGCGTATCGGCACTTGCTCTCTGAAAGGCAGTAGACCCTGTCGGTCCCCTGTGCTGAATCCTCCACTGCCTTCTCACTGCGCTTGGATTTGAAGCTGAAGCTGGACCCTGGTTCCTGGGCCGACACCTGGACTCTCTCCTCCCACGCCGCCCACCTGGTCTCCCCCCACCACTCCCACCGCCGCCAGTCAGTGACGCCGCATAGGCCCCTGTGCTGATCTGTGTGTACGCTCAGCCCTCTCCCTCCTGGGGGAGCCCTGGGAGCTGCGAGTTGGGGTGTTGCTCAGATGTCCCTGGTTGGGCAGGCCTTTCTGACCTCCCTCTCCACTCTGCGCTCTGTCTCGCCGATTGGCTCCGTTCTCCTCACAGCGGGTCACATCTGAAATGCTATTCACCTGCTATTGTCCATCTCCTCTCATTAGAAGGTGGGCTCTGTGAGGGTGAGGGCTTTGTTTTCTCAGTGCTATGCACCAGCTCCTAGGGTCAAGCCTATTTATAATAGGCACCTGATAAATATCTGCTGGATGGTTAAATTAATAAATGAGAATAAGGCGGGGCTGAAGAGGATTAGGACTGTTAAAAACCATATTTGACTTTTAATTTTGAAAGCAAATTAAATACAGTTAAATTAAAACAGACCAGGTGCAGCTGCCTGGGCACCACCCTCACCCCAGTCTCTGTCCTCAGAACTCCTGTCTGGCCCTGGCCTCTCACTCCTGTGTGCTGGGGCTTGCCATGGAGAGGGCAGGGCACAGACGGGGCTTGGAAAACAATGCTTCATGGACCCAATTCTGATTTATGACAAACTCATTCCCAACAGAGATGAAGGCTGCAGTCCACCAGGGTTATATTTATAAATAAATATACATGCAGCTAAAGGAGGATATTAGGTGAAAATAACTGACCTAGCATCTGCTAAAAAAGGTCCCCATTTTATTGTTCTTTATCGATTTCCTGAAAATAAGCCCTGGGTTTTTGGCTAAGAAGGTGGCCCCAGACCAGCCAAGCTGACCTTGGCATTCAGGGCTGGTTTCAGTGAGTGAGGCATAGAGTGCCCAGACATAATTCACTCATCTGATAGATGCCCCGTGCCTACCTCCCCCGTTCTCTCCCATGCCACCCCACTTGACTCCAAGGGGCTGATTTCCAAAGTGACATCCAAAGTGTAAGAGGTTGGGGAAAATGTCCTGCAAGGTGGCTCAGGGATCTGCTTCCATCGGATGGTTTCACGAGTACTGTGGAAGGTTAAATCCATTTGAAAATAGGCAACCAATGCTATACTCTGTATGTTAGGTCTCTGGACTGAGTTCCACCCTCCCACCCTGCAGTGGGTTCTGAATGGTCCTCAGACCTGTCCTGTGAGTTTAATGGGGCGGGGGGCTGTTAGCAGTTAAAAAATAAACACCTCTGCAGTAGGCTCAGGCCCTTTCCTTTTCCTCCACTAGGAGAAAAATTGTGCTTCCAACTTGCAGGAGTATGAGCGAGATTACCACCAGAGGGCCTGTCCTGGTCAGAGAGCCAGGCACCTCCTGGCGGCCAGGGAGGCCCAGGGAGACACTCTTCCCTGGGGGGAGGGCAGCAGCTCATGGCACACCGTTCTTTCTTTGGGCTGGGGACGGGGCAGGGGGACATGAGGCTGCCAGCTCTGCATGCTCCCAACTTAGGGAGAAGTGAGATTTTCTTTCCCTTTTTGTGTTTAAAATAGAATGATTTCCAAAGCAGTGTGTGCCCAGGTCTCCTTTCCCCTCGGTGTTGAGCTGATCCCTGCCGCTCTCCCTCAGTCCCTCTGCTAGTCCAAGGCCCATTCCTCCTCGGCCCAGGGACAGAAAGGAGTTGGGGTTGCCCTGGCCTCCCTCCTCTTTCCAGGCTGGAGGAGAACTGCCTTCCCCTGCCACTAGCCCATCCAGTCCTGAGGTCTGTGGTTCTCAAAAGCTGCGGGAGGAGGGCGCCTCTCCTCCCCGGGCAGTCCCGGCGAGGGCCCTGCAGCCCAGCTGGCGGTGAGGAGGCAGTGTGTGGACAGTGGGGTCGCATGGTTCTTAGTCCAGGTCAGGCAGTGACCTGTGCTGGCTCTAGGGCCCACCTCCTGGCCAGTGCTGGAGGAGAAGGCGCGAGGGAAGTGGGGCCAGAGGAAGGGACTCCGCTCCCGCCACAGCCTGAGGTATAGGGGAAGCCTGTGGGCAGGCCCAGGCCCCCATGCAGGGCTGGGTGCCTGCTGGGATCAAGACAGCCTTATGCTCTGTAAACATGAACCAGAGGAGAGCCAGAGAGGTATGTCTGATTTGGGAGCAGCTCTTGGGAAGAGCAGGTGCTGAGGAGGGGAGCGGGGCATTCGCGATGCCCCGGGGCTTCTCCTGGTCTTCAGAATCGCCTGGCGGGGTGTCCTGTGCGGTGGAGCTGGCCAGGAGCAGAGAGCTGGGGAGGGCCGCGCTCCACTCGACTGCGGGTCTTCTGGCCCCTCCCAGCCCCACGCCACTCCAGGCAGGCATGGGCGCCGCAGAGACTGCTCCTGCAGCCCTGTCGGTGCAGGACGCTCCCGGGAGGCACCCTGGGGCACCGGCTTAGTGGCAGCTGCACCCCACCAGCCCTCGGGTCTCTCGGGCCTGGTCACGTTGGACGGAGAGAACAGGCCTGGGATTTCTGTGCTTAAATTCTCTGTCCTTTGTCCTGGCAACAGGCTTGGCTCTCTCGCAAGCCCCAGAATAGAAAAGAGGGTGATGGTGATTCCTTAGTGTCTGCCTTGGAGGGACCATCGCCGTGGGGAGAGGGTGGAAGGCCGAACGGGGTCGGAGGAGGAGGCTCCTGTGAGGGAGAGGAGGAGTGAGTGAGGGCGGGGCTGGGGAGGGAGCGGCCAGCCTGGCCAAGCCACTCTATCCTGAGTCCCTAACAGGCCACCAGGTGCCACAGAGCCTGGGCCCCACAGTCCTCTGTTAGACCTTTCTGAGGCAGGTGGGGAAGACCTTTCTGAGGCAGGTTCTTCCAGTGACTCCGTGGGAGCAGGAGGCAGGGAACGGAATGAGGACCGTCCTGCTGCATTCTAAGTGGCACGGCCAAGGCAATTTTTTAAGTTCAGGGAGACAAATAGGCAGAGTGGCACCCTGCGGTTTCCTGTGGTTGCTTAGCTCCAGGGCAAGAGGACAGAGGTCTGTCCCACGGTCTGACCTCCCACCTGTGTTTGGCATAACCTAGCGTAGGGAGTCAGGAGTAAGAGGTGCTTTTAAGAGGCAGGATAAGATCACAGAGAAGCCCCTCAAAAATCCTGGCTTTGCCAGTCACCCGGCACAATTCACTTGTGCCAGTGTGTCACCTTGGAAATGTCCTTTAGCTTTTCTGAACACCATTTTTTTCATCTCTGAAGCACAGATAGACCCTGTGGCCCACTTCCTCAGAGGGCTTTAAGGAAGCAAATAAAAGTAGCAACACTTATGTGGGACTTATTATGTGCCACAGACTGTTCTTGGTGCCCTCAACAACCCACTTTACAGCTGAAGAAACTGAGGCACAGAGAAGTAAAGCACAAACGGCGGGAGGTGGCAGGCCTGGGAGCTGAAGTGGCTCCTGGCCTGTGTTCTCGCCGTGAGCTGCGCTCACTGTGGAGGGTCATGCTCGCTGGTGTGGAGCCGTGAGCTGGGTGTCCTTGTCCTGGCCAGCGACAAACAGGGCCAAAGGGAAAGTGGCAACTCAGGAGGCTCGACCCGGGCAAGTGGGCCTACATAGCGGCCCCCTGCAGTGGTACGGACGTCTCAGCCAGCACGACAGTAATACTGATATAGCGCGAGTAAGGCAGACAGTGATGCTTTCTGAAGTGGCTGGTGGCAGAGGACCCAGCCCTGGGTGAAAGTGGCACCTGCGGACTTTCAGTGGGCACAACAGGAAGGGGACTTTGGCTATACCTCTTCTACGTTTGCCCACATTTGCCCTGTCCTCCCACAATTAAAGACCAAGAGGAGAAGCCTCCAGAGATTATGCTGCAGCCAACGCGTATCACCCTGCCCAGTTCCCAGCTCCCAGCCCCTGTACCTGCATCCGAGGCTCAGATCTCCACAGAGGGGTCGGTGAAGCCCTTCTTCCCCTCATTCACCAGCACGGGCTTCTCTGTCCGTGTGTGCCACACCAGGATCTGTGTCCAGGGACACAAAACAAAGTGGAGCAGGTCCCTTACCCTGCCACCTCCCTGCTCCCTCCTCCACCCTGCAAGTATTTCTCCTGCTCCTCCCTCTGTGCCCATGTTCCACCAAGCTTTTGTCAATTGTTCTTTATTTCTACCCACTCCTTGGTTCCTGCTGTTTGTACACATGATGCATTCAAAATACCTGTTGGGAACGGGAAGTCAAGAGTGACAGTAAATAGACAAGTCTCAGGATTTCCCAAGTGTGTGTGCATAAGTACGTGTGTGCCACGTGTGGTGTGTGCGCGTGTGTCCAGCAGGGGGCGCGGAGCCCGCTCCTCTGAAGGAGGCTCTGACTCCCTGAGGGCTATCTCTGCTGCCCTCCCGGCCTTGGGGAGGGGGGTGGTTCTGAAAAGCAGGGCTATCTAGAGGCTTCTGTTTCTTTTCCCTTGATCCGTTGGGAGGCTCTGGTTTGACACAGAAACGCTTGCATCACTGTCATCGGTTCTGTATAGGGTCTTACCTTGGTGCAGTTGGCAGCCTTGGGCTCCAGGTCATTGAGGGTGACAAGTTCTCGAAGGAGGCTGCTTTCCTGGTAGCCTCCCTTCACGCCACGCAGCTTGAAGTAGGCCTGGCTTCGCTGCAGAATGAGCCGCAGGTTGACCGCAAATCCAGCCATGTCTATTGCAAATGGTCGGTGGGGGTCGAACACTGTCTTCCAGCCGACCACCTTCCCTGCCGCATTCACCCGCGGGGCCTCGTACCGCAGGCCCCCGACAAAGGCCACAGGCCACACGGACACCCTTCTGGTGCTGCGCATCTGCGGGTGGGGGATCCAGAGTCAGGACGCCAGGCCTGCTGACAGGGACTGACGCCTGTGCCCGTGGCAGGTGAAAGCAGTCCATGAACTCCAAGGGGTGGGCCACCTGAAGCCATCCAGAGAGATGCCGCCCAGCCCTGCCCCCAGCCACTGACTCCATGATGGGCACCTGCAGAAGAACCTGCTCTGGGCGGGACCAGACCTCTCAGACCCGCAGATCTTCACCTTCTCAACAGACCCTGCTGGTGTTTTCTCCCTTGCACAAAACCTATCTTCCCAGCCAGATTCCTCCCTCTCCTTCAGACTGACAGGGCCCATAAACCCCAGGGAAGCTCTGTTTCACCCCTGAGCATTCTGGTCGCCACACTGAACGCTCCCACAAAGCCCCCATTCGGACAGTGCCTCCAAGGCCAGGACCACAGCTCCGGAGCCAGACACCACGTCTTGCCCTTACTGGCGGAGGACGCCTCTGCGCCCTTTCCTTGGTGCTCTGTGGTCTGCCCCGCTCCCAGCCTGGCAAGTCCCTCCCCGTTTCCTCCGTATGAGTGTCCCTGCCGCCCGCGAGGCCCTCCCCAGGAAGCCCCGCCCGCGCCTCTGCTCCGGGCGACAGAGGCCCCGCACCTCCTCGAAGAGCTCCAGACTGTAGGTGTTGTCGTCGTCGGCGAAGTACACCACGCCGGGCTGGCTGGAGTTGCGCGGGAAGGTCTCGCGCAGCCAGCGCAGGGCCAGGTTGCGCTGCATGGTGCCCCGCGGGATACGCGGGTCGCGGGCGTCGCCGCGCAGCTTGTAGTTGCGGGGCGTCTCCACGTGCAGGTGCGTGTAGTTGAGGCCGGTGTCGCGCAGCAGGCGCGCGGTCAGTGGCGTGCGGCGCGGCGCGTCCTCCACCACCAGCCAGTGCAGGTTGGGCACGTGCAGCAGCGTGTTGGCCATGCGCGTCAGCTCGGCCTTCTGCACCGGGCGGCTGTAGGTGGGCGTCACCACGTGGATGGTGGGCAGAGTGTCCGACCACGGCGGCGGCCGCGTGTACACGTACTCGGTGCGCACCACCTCCACGATGTCGCGGTCAGACATGCAGTACTCCCTAGGGTCCGCGCCCAGGGGAGCGTCGCGCCGGGGGTCACTGCCTTCATCTGCAGAGTTGAGAGATGGGCGTGTGAGGACTGGAGTGTCCGCCTGGCTCTGGCGCCAGATGCAGGGCTCAGGCCACCCACCCTGTCAAGATCATCTCCTGCCCCTTCGCGGAGGGGCTTCAGGCCCCCTCCCCTACCCTGTTAGCGCTAAGGTTGAAATCTGCATCCCTGGAATTCTCATAGGGATTTGCCTTGTTCTCACAGGGATGACACAGAAATACCTCTAATTTTTCATACAGAAAAATAACATTTGGAGCCCTGTAGTCATTTGAGTGCAGCTGGCCATATTCTAAGATTGCACCCTCAGTTCCTGAATGTATCTGTGTTTTATATGGCAAAGTGCCTGAGAATCTGTAGCACCCTAGGGCCTTCCTCATCTGGCCAGAGCTGACCACGCCACTCTGCACAGGGCCGGGCTAGCACCGCACAGCAGCACAGCCACGCCGCAGCGATGTCGCAGTGCCCGAGGGCAGGTTGGTGCGTTGTGGCTGCAGCACACTGTGGACTTCGAAGGAGCCTTAGAGGCTGGCTTGCCCTAGATTTTCACAAGCCTTTTAGTCAAGTGTGGCCTTTCCCCTCCTGGCCTTATGTAATCAAGTCTTTGAATCTTCGTGCAGAACTTCATATTTAACTACTGCATTTTATTCCAGTGGGTTTTGCCATAGTTGTGAGTTCCTCCTCTCCTTTCTGTCTGAAGGACTCATGCACCAATGATGGCCTGGCCCCCGCTGCCCTACCTCAGAGGAGGGTGGCAAGGGTCAGAGGACAGACCTGGACATTTACATGCTTTTAGGCTCAGACCCTGCCCAGTTCTGTCATTGCTGACTATATGCCTTTGAGCAAGTTGCGAAGCTTCTGGTGCTTTGATTTCAACGACAGTAGAGATAACAGTAGCATCTACCTTATGGAGCTATTATGTGGATTAATGAGTTGATACCCATCAAGGGTCAGGGCATTACTAGACACAGTTATGGTCATTTCATCATGTGTGGAAGGGCAGTGACCAGCCCCACTTCCTCCTGGCTTCTGGAAGTTATGAAACGATGAAATGGGCGAGTCACAGGACAGAGTAGGAGCATGGTCCCAGGGAGGATGCACCAGCCACTCTGTTTCCTCTCTCTGTCCCAGCACTGTCATTAGCAGCATGCGGGTGTGTGGGGTGCTCGTGCGAGGCACCTGCAGTTGAACTCAGAAGAAGACAAGGCACAGCATGACACATGGCAATAGCTGGGGGCCAGTGACCCAGGCCCCAGACAGGATGCTGGGATGGGAAGGGGACCAGCACAAATGCAGCTGATTACAGGGGATTATTTGAAGGAGCTTTAAGTCAAACTGTGAGAAGAGAGCAGGGCTGAAGAAAGAAGGGTGAGTGTCCAGGATTCTGACTTGAATATAAGTTTTAATTTACCCTGCAGTCAGTAAGGTTTTGGAAACCCAGGCCTGGGGAGGAGATTTAGAGTCATTTTTCCCAAGCTCTCTTCCACCCAAATCATCCCAAGCACGTGGGAGACCTGTGCTCTGGGAAAGTTCCCTACATACTAGGACTCAGCTTCGGCCTGTGCTCTGCCCTTCCCACTGGCTTCAGGACTTCTGCACCTTTGGGTCATAATGGCCTCCTGGCAACCCTAACTTCACTTAATGACAGCTTTCATTCTGTCCCTCTTGGCATGCTCTGGAGAGACAGAATGCCAAGTTCCTATCCTTAGGCACTACCATCAGTGCTTAGCAAAACAGCCTGATGTCTTCAAAGCTAGAACTCTGCCAAGAATGCAATCGACACACTATCATGTCACTTTATGTATAGTAGTTCTAACCCCTCCAAAATGATGTAGGATAACAATGATTCTAAACTGATAGGCGTCAAAGAGAGGCATTGGAGTTGGAAGGATTATGTCAGGAGAGAGGCCCCAAGTGCCCAGCGTTGGGCAGTGAGCATGAAGCCATCGTGAGCTTGGCCCTTCCTCATGGAAGCTTCTGGAACTGCTGGGGGTTTGCGGGACCTGACATTTGACTGTATGGAGCAGCATAGCTTCAGGAGACAATCTTAGGACACTGCCTACATCTTGGGGTTACAGGCCACTGTGTATTCCCAGGTGCCACCCCGCCTCTCTCTCTTGCTGGGATGGGTCTGGGAGCCTTCCTGTGCTGTCACTCTCCCTGTGATATGTGTGATACCACGCACATCACAATGGGAGAATGTCTGCTTGAAAGTGTCGAAACTGTGCATGTGTGGGGTGGGGGCAGGGGCAGAAGACAGCATGAGACCAAGAGCCAAGGACTGAGCAGTAGCCAGCTGTGGGGCACATGGAAGGCTGGGGGTATAGGGAGCTTGGTGTGAGAGGGACAGCAACTTCAGAACTCGAGCTGGGAGAAGGTGGCTCTATCTCCACTAGTTCTTCTTGGAACTCTCTCTTTCCAGCCCTATTTCTACCAGGTAGGACTAGACCAAGGTTTCTTAAGCAGGGAAAGAGGAGCAAACAATATGCTCTCCTGGAAAGGCTTTAAAATGCAGTACAGGTCAGAAATCCTATCCCACTCCCAGCCAATGCTGGGTGGTTGCATGTCTTGCAGATCATGAGATTGGATGCAAAGTTGTGCATGTGTGTCTCTATACGTGTGTGCACTAATTCTGTTTGTGTTTTAAATTTTTTTCTGTATTTTATGACACTATAACATCTTGGAGCCTTGCAGACCTGGGGAGGGACTGCCCCTCCTAGGGCTAGCTAATTCTTAGAGATAGTAAACAACTTGCCTGCAAACATACCTTTCACACACAACCTAACCAATCTGGAGCCCACACACCACCACCTCCTTTGTGGACCTCTCACACCCAAGCCAATAAAGCACCCTGCCCTAAATCACCCACGGCCAGGTACCACACAGTTAGAAACCACCTGTGTACCCTACATCACACCAAAATCATTCAAACTAATTTTGAGCCTGCTCAGCTGCTTATTGTGCCTTACTGTTTCCTTCCTGCGAACACCACACCTGTGGCTTTGCCTGTGCCTGCCTCCCACTCCTTCCACCTCCTGACTGACTCAGTCCTTCCCATGTGGCCCCAGGTGGCATGGCGTGCCCCTCCTCCTGGGCATCTCTTCACAGTGCATGTGGCAGCTTCAGCAGATGCCCAGAGGGGCCCAAGACTCCACAAAGTGCAAGATCATGGCCTTGGTGACCCTATGGTTTCTCCCTGCTGTTTGGTGAGCAAGAACAAGAACCCTGCACGTTAGCTGTGGCCACTGTCGTTATTGAAGCCCGGCTAGGGTGGGCAGGCGGCTCACCCTTGTGTATGGCGAGCAGGGGTGCGAGGGTGCTCTGGTGCCACACGGTGATGAGCAGCGTCCAGGGCAGCACGATGAGGACGATCGCAAGGATGTCCCGTCTCTTCGGCATCTCCAAGGCTGGCTGCGCCCACGGCTCCTCATTACCTGAGTGGCAGTAAGGTCAGGAGAGGGGCGGCCACAGGGGCGGTGGCAGCACAGGGGAGAAAAGAACAGGCATGGGCCGGGCTGGCCAGGCAGGGACACAACAGAGAAGCCGAATGTTGGCTAGCAGGTCTTACCAGCGCTCACAACCCACCCATTGCGGAAGCAGGTTTGGAGAGTCCGGCCCGAATGGAGTCTGAGAAGCGGTGGCTGTCCAGGGCGGGGTCAGGAACCCTGGGAGGTGGACACCTGCAAGAGAGAGCAGAAGAGGATAGCCAGAGACCTGGGCATGGGGACGGATGCCCAGTAGGCTGGCCCTGCTCTGGGACGTGCAGTGTTGGGTTTCATAATGGAGCCTCAACTGTCCGTCTCCGAGGCCTTCTTCTGTCTGTCTCCTGGGTGGAATGGCATCTGTCCTTCTCATGGGCACAGGGACATGGCACAGCTAGCTCCACGTATGAGGGTCGGTAGGGTGCAGGGGTCAAAGGCACAGACCTTGGAGACACCTGGCTTCACCTCTGCCACCCACAGACTTTAGACCTTTGCTCAGTTATGTCAACTCTCTGTGCCTCAGTTTTCTCATCTATAACATGGGTACTGTGCCTACCTAGATCACAGGCTGGTCTCGAAATTAAATGAGGTAACACCACAAAGCCCTCGAATGTTAGCTGCTAGGTTGTCCAAATATTTGGACCCACATGGTTCTCTTCAAAGCCTGGATAAAAGGCTAGAATCCAGGGGAGGCTTCTGAGGGCAGAGGGAAGACGTGTGAAGGATGGGCCTGGGGAAGAAACGCCGTGAATGCCTTCCTTCCCCGGTGTCAACAGGAAACTCTGTGCGGGATGGAGCGCCAGCCCGTCCGAGAGGAGACGAGGTCCCCGTGGGGGCTGCCGCACCCTGGGGAGACGGCTCTCAAACATGAAAGCAGGCCCCCAGCTGAGGGGGAGAAGTTTCCTCTCAGTCCTGCAGAGGGTGCACTGGCAGTGTCCCCTTGGGGACCTGTTCCTTCATGTGACAAGGACAATTGGTGCAGAGACCTGGAGAACGCCTTGGAAACTGTCACATCTTCTCCTCCTTCCTTTTTGCCTCTGAGCCAGGTGCTGTGCGAGCCACAGCTGGAGGTGGAGGGGGGAGGCCAGCCCTGGCCGGCCCTTGCTGAGCCCACTGCCCCAGGGCCCAGCACTGTGCAGGGACACGTCCTCGGAGGCGCCGCTCCAGTCTCAGCCAGCCTGTGCCCGCCACCTCTGGCGGAGTCCAGAGCCATGGCTGCGGAGGACTTTTGGCCCCCAGTTTTGGAAATAGCGTGCTTTCCTCTGCTTGCCGGGTCCTCTCTCTAGGTGGTTCTGACACCCTGGGGAGGCCCACTGAGGGCACTGTGGTCTCCTGGGACAGCCAGCATCCCCCAGCCCAGCCCTTACCACCAAAGGCCCACTCTGTCCCCAGTGTCCTGCCTTCATTCCCTGGGGAATAGAAGCACCACTAATGTCACAGGCAGGGACCAATGGTATGGGGATATGTAGGAGGGAGCCCTCACTTTCTCCCTGTGTGTACTCTGTCTCCTACAAACTCCTCCTTTTTGGTCCAGCAAGTGATGGAGCCAGCATCTCTCGCCGGCTGGGTCTCGTGTGAGAAGTGGAGTGACTTCATGCCCACATGCCCCAGACCTAGCCCCTGTTCCCCCACACTCAGGCCACCCATGGAGCTGCACAGGGCTCTGCATCAAGGCCGCGTTTTGGCTGGCGTGATCTTAGGCCACATCTGATGAAGGATGGGGAGGCTAGGCTGGCCAGGGCTGCAGAGATGCCTGGGAAGAGTTCTGCGTTCTCAGAGACCCCTCAAGGAGCTTTCTCAGATTCCGGCTTTGGTGAAGGTTCCATTCTGGGAAGGAGAAAGCCCAGGAGAGAAGGCAAGCACCATGCCAACTCGGTCCACCCAGGCACGCCCATGTGCTGAGCACGCTCCTGCTCTCGCTCCTTTTCCTCTGGACAGCCTCTTTGTCCTGCGCCCGCCTGGGCACCTGCCCATCTCCCATTTGTCTGCGTGGGCTGCAGATAACAGCAAACTGTCCTGCAACGCTCACGGTGTCCAAAGACGGTGCTGCACACATCTCATACCTGCCCCGTGCAGCGCTCCCAACAGCCCTGTGTGGCCGGGGCTAGCTACTGTGATCCCTGTTTCACAGCTGCACTTGCCGAGGCCAGAGATGTGAGGAACTTGCCTGAGGAGCCAGAATGAAACTGAGGCCATATACGCTGTCACCAGGAGTGTGGGATGACAGGTCCCAGGCCCCTAAGGCCTCAGAACCTGAGCCAGGCGCAGGTGGCCAGGGGACACACGCAGGCCAAACGCTTTCTCTGGCCTGGACTAGCACCACTTCAGAGCCACCCTCCTCTGCGACAGCTGCCTCCACTGCAGGGTCCCAGCACCTGCCTGGGGCTGCAGCAGGAAGGAGGGGCGGGAAGGAAACAGGAGGGATGGAGGCGCGGGAGCAAGGGCACCATAGGAGCATTCTGATCCCATCCAGTCTTTTTGGTCAAAACATCCATGAGAGGAAAGGGAGGGGGGAAGAGGGAGAAAAGCTCTAAAAATAAACTTAGCAATAAACCCAGTTGTGCATTAATTACTCTGGAAGCCATTATGGCTTGAAAACCCCATAACTTTAATGGAGGCTATTATAAGCATAGTAGCAAAATCGAGGAGCTAATTACCAGGCGGTTATTAAGCAGAACACAGAGCGCCCCAGCCCGGGGGGAGCCAGCTGGCCAGCAGGGGGCGGGGCGTGGGAACTGGTGCCTGGCCTGGGGGGCCTGAGGTGGGTGGTGGGGCGCACTCCCCTCCCCCCCATCTGCAGCCAAGTTTGAGATGGGCTGCAAAGGTGACCAGTGTTGGTGACTCTCCACAGCCTGCGTCTGCCTCGGGGAGAGGCTTGGCCACACCCGCGAGAGCCCAGGAGACAAGAACCCAGGGGCAAGGGTGGGGGAGAACGGGGTGCTGGAGGAAGAGTGGGAGGGTGGGAAGGGCGCTTCTGGGTGAGACAGGAAGAGGTGTGTGCAGCTGTGAATGAGCCGGGCCCAGGAATGCTGTGGTCATGACTGGCAGCCTGACGCTTGGCACTCGGGTCTGTGACTGACCCCGTCACTGGCATGTCTCTCTCAGCAATGTGGAGCCACGAGGCCCCCCCCCCCCCCCCCCCCCCCCCCCCCCCCCCCCCCCCCGTGCTCTCAGAGCCTCTGGTGGACAGAGACGGGCTGCACTGCAGGCGGGACGTGGGCCGCCCCACGGAGGGTGATCACTGCACGGGCCGCAGAAGCCAGGTCAGTGCGTGGAGGTCAGAGGGCGGCAGCCGCCTTGTCCTGGCCCTCATCTTTGAAGTGTGGAGGTCAGGTTGGAAGAGCACCAAGGAATTTCCAGTGCTGCTACTGTAGCGGCTTGAGGTTTCGACAGTCAGGGCTGCGTGAGGATGAAGAAATGTCCAGCCTGAGAGAGGTGGGCTCAGGTGACATCGAGGCCAGCGTCACACTGCCCGTGAAACGGAGCTGTGACAAGGGGTCGAGAGGCCCGTGGAGGTTGGCCTGTCTGGGAAGACCTCTCTGCAGGAACCTGAGGGTTTCAGGGTGCCACGGGCTGTGAATGAGACCAGGCGGCTGGGACTCGGGCGGAAGGCTCTGACCGGCCCGGGCGGGGCGGAGCACGGCTGGAGTGGCCGGGCCTGGGAAAGCCAGGCATGTGCAAGGATCCTTCAAGGCTGGCCAATTCCAAATGCACAGAAAGGCTTTCTGCTGAGCCTGTGGGTGTTCGAGAGAAAGCCTCATCAATGCCCAAGGCCACAAAGAGGGGGCTTATTTGATTTCAGTCCACAAATATTAATTGAGCGCTTGTGGCGGGCAAGGCACTGCGTTAGATTCCAGCAATGCGGGAGAGGAAGCTCTCCCAGCCCGAGGGGGGCGGCTTCACACGCCCCCTCCAGGCAGCTGATGTGTGCTGCGCACAAAATGTGCCCGAGATTGTGTGTGCACACGCCTGTGACAGAGATCGGGTGCAAACAAGCTCAGGAACCATCCAAGCCACTCCTCTCTGGAGGATAATAAAAGCTTTTTACCCAGTAAGACTGGGAACAGTAGTTAATTGATTAGTCAAAAACGTCCATTACGGTGAAGAATCTTTCAAAATGATACATACACGCGACACATTTCAACGTGAGTAACTTTTGAAGAGCCAGTTGCTAATAGATGCTGTGTCCCCACAGTTGCGCAGCACATGGAAATTTTTCCGACATCCAGCTCCCCACTGCTGGATCCCTTTCCGACGCGGGGCCGGGAGGTCTGTGCTGGCCTTCTCACATCAGCCTCACGTAGCACGCCGCCTGCGAGCTCCAGTTTTCATTTCTTTAGAGTGATTTGAGAACCGAGGGGATCTGCTGAGCGATCTGATGAGTGCAATACCTTTTAGAATTCTTACGACTTTTCCCCGCCAATCTTCACCTAATCCAGAGGACTTCTTTCCAGATTCGTCTTACGAAATTTTCAAAGAAGCAACACTTATTTCAACACACTATTTCAGCAGTTTGCATGTGATTCCATGCCGACGTTTGCAAGCAGGCTGGAAGCAGACACTGCTGACTCTGGGGAGCAGGCCCGGCGGTGCGGGCAGAGGGCGCCCAGCATCACACAGGCTCTGGTCAGTGCTCCCGA
This sequence comes from Mirza zaza, assembly GCA_008750895.1. Lineage (NCBI taxonomy): Eukaryota > Metazoa > Chordata > Mammalia > Primates > Cheirogaleidae > Mirza > Mirza zaza. The sequence goes on along the minus strand of VSMD01139590.1, from coordinate 10,212 downwards.
CCAGATGGAGAACACCAGGCTGTCTGCTGAGTGGATCGAGGACAGGCTGGGTAAGAAAGCTTCTGCTGTTCATGCCTGGTAGCCTGAATGCCCCAAAGAGGGAGGCACAGACCTTGTCCCACAGATCTGCAAGAGCCCCTAATGGGATCAAGGGATTAGTATTGATTCTGCAGCCGCTGCTCAAAGCCCAGTGCCAGAGCTCGTCAGCGCCCAGTCGGGTCAATCCATACCTCATTAACTTAGCCCCGGCCCTCCAGCCCAGCACCGCTGCCACCCAGGCCCACCACAGCCTTGCTGTGGGGCAGGACACAGGCATGGACCTCGTGCACACACTGGCCCCCGGAACACACAGGGCGTCCAGGGAGCCACTCTGCTCAGGCCTCTTAATCCTCTTCCTCTGCCCTTGCTCCTGCTCCCCAACCAGGCTGGGGGGCCCTACAGCAGATTCCACTCTGAATCCTGCATCGAACCAGTAAGATGCCCTTTCCTGTACAGCCCAGGCCTCTGATCTCCACAGCAGCCCTGTGAGGTAGGCAGGGAGGTCTCATCCCCATTTTGCATGTGAGGACACTGAGGCTCAGACAGGCTGTGTGACAGGCCCAGCGTCACGGCATGAGTTGCCAGCAAAGCTGCTCAAACTCAGGCCTTAGACCCTGGATCCAGCGTGCCTCCCATGCCCACACGGCTGCCCCCTGCAGACCCAGCACTTGCCTCCCAGCCATCCTGGCCCACCCTTGTGCTCACCCACCGGGCACTTCAGCTCCAGGGCCAGAGCTCCTGGCCTTCCTGGGTGGCCCCTGCATTGCCTACCTCCTTGGTCAGGCCATGCGCCCCCAGGAAGGGGCTCCCCGTACCCCGCTGTCATGGTGCAGCACGGAGCAGGAGAGGAGGGCGAGGCCCAGCATGTGCAGATCCTGCTGCAACCTGGCTCACTGCTGGCTCACAATTGTGGGTACTTCTGATAGAAAGGGTGGCGTGGATTCCAGATCTTACATCACCTTGTTCCTTTCTAATTGGAAAAACCAAGTCAAGGACTCAGGCAGAAAAAGTACTTATTCAGTTTGCACTTGGCATAAGGAATACTTTAATGTTGCAGCCCCCACCCCCCAGGCTGCAGAATGGTACTGGTCCGTGGCCTGTTAGGAATTGGGCTGCATAGCAGGAGGTGAGCGGCATGCGAGTGAAGCTTCATCTGTATTTATAGCCGCTCCCCATGGCTCGCATCACCACCTCCTGTCAGATCAGCCGTGGCATTAGCCTCACAGGAGGGCGAACCCTTCGGTAAACTACACGTGTGAGGGATCCGGGTTGCGGCGCCTTGAGAATCGAATGCCTGATGGTCTGAGGGGAGCTGAGGCGGTGATGCCAGTGCTGGGGAGCGGCTGCAAACACAGATTATCATTAGCAGAGAGGTTTGACTGCACAATAAATGTAACGCGCTTGAATCACCTGGAAACTGCCCCCCCAGCCCCTCCCTGGTCCACAGAAAAATTGTCTTCCATGAAACTGGTCCCTGGTGTCAAAGAGGTTGGGGACCTCTGCTTTAACACTTTGGTTTGCCTCCAGCATCAGAAATGTAACTCATCAAATTTTTTTTTTTTTTTTTAGGTAATTCCTTTGTTTTTCTTTTTGTGTTTCAGAAATAGCCCTTGATTTAGTTTAGTACTCTGTAAGCGACAGTCCATTCTGGTTCACTGCAGGAATCTGAACAGAATAGGATATTGGCCCCAGCTGGTTTCTCAGATGTTCCCTGAATCATGCAGCTGGTGGTCTCCAGGCAGAAGTTCATCCTCCTACCCCAGAGCCCCCATGGAGGAGGCCCCGAGAGTGAGAATCAGGTGCTCCATTGTGGTGACACCACGTGCCGCTGCTGTCCGCTGTGGCAGGCGCAGGTGGGGCACCAGTGCACACGGGACCCACTGCGTGGCTCTTCAGGAGCAAGGAGAGCTGGGGAGGGACTGGCAGCCAGGCAGGTGGCTAGCTGGAGGACACAGACCCAAGGGTGCGCTGTGGGCAGTTGGACAATGGCTGGCCGGGCTTGTGGAGGACCCCAAGGGAGAAGCCGTCCGGCGGCAGGTTATGATGCGTGCTGCTCCATGGCTGAGCGGAGGGAGGGATTAAGCAGGAATGTGCTGGCCACTGAAAGGACAGTGGTGGAAGAGCCACTACTACTTGACTCCTTCCTGTATGACGGGGACCTACTGAGGGTCATGCCTGTCTGCGGGGCTTGCGAGACTGGGGAGCAGTCCCTCCAAAGAGCCCTGCAGCCCAGCCTGGGGCCCGGAGAGAGGTTTGGTCTTGGAAGTCGCTGCCTCCCCCACCTCCTCTGCCCTCCTTCCTTGCTATCTTTCCATCCGTGTCCTAGGCCCATTCCAAACACCTGGCCAGCTTTCGGAAGGGAACATCGCCACTCTCAGGACAAGTATGTTCATTTTCTATTACTTTCTAACAAATTGCCACATACTTAGCTGCTTAGAATAGCACTCGTTTGCCCTCTGCAGTTCCCATGGGGCAGGAGTCCAGGGTCTCACGAGGCTGCACAGAATTGGCTGGGCTGTGTTCTCATCTGGGGGATTGACTGGAGAGGACCCAGGCTCACTCGGGTTGCTGGCAGAGCCTTGCAGAGCTCTCCCCTGCAGAGCTGAGGGCTGCGGCTTCTTGCTGCCTGCTGGTTGGGGGTTTCCTCAGCTCCTGGGGGCTGCTTGCAGAGCCTTGCCACATGGCTGTCTCCAACTTGCTTCATCGAGCCAGCAAGGAGGGAATGTAGAGCCAGTCTGCTAACAGACAGAGTCTTACATAACACAGCATAATCGTGGGAGTGATGGCCCATGGCTTTTGCCACGTTCTGTTAGTTGGAGGCTAGTCATGGTGCCACGCACACCCCAGGGAAGGTTACACAAAGGTGTGAACACTGCATGTCAGGACTGTGGGGGGCACCTGAGAGTCTATCCCCCATACCAAGACAGATGGGCCACATCTGGCCCTCAGCTCTTAAGCTTCTGCCTAGCTCCAGGATCCTGAGGGTGACAGTGGGGCCCAGCCGAAGTCACAGCCTCCTGCCACCTCCCTCCTGCCCTTTTACTCTCCCCTGGCTTGGAAGAGCATGCTGGGCCCCGGGGTCTGACAGCTTCTCACCCTCTGCTAGGCTCTCCTCTGCTGTGTGACTTTGGCAAGGTGACTGCTTGTGACTTTGGCAAGGTGAGTTCTCTGGGCCTTGGCTTTTCCATCTGTAAAATGGGAATAAAAATAGTGCTTTCTCCCACTAGCTTGTTAGGATAATTAGGAAAAAATCAGTGTAAACTAATCAGCACAGGTGCCAATAAAAAGAAGCTGCTATAATTTTCAATCTCACAGCCTGGTAGCCTGAGATGGGTCTGCTTGGCCTTGCTCCCCCCGGCTGCTGCAAGCCACAGCGCCATGTCCCCTTGAAAGCAGAGGCAGTGGAGAAGAGAGGGCTGGGATAGTCAGAAGGACAGAGCCTTTCTTTGACTTCTCTTGGCCTCAGTTTCCCCATCTTCAGCATGGAGCTGCTATGTCCCTTTTGTTGTCTGATATGTCCCACCATGACCTTAAAGACAACACATCTAAGAGCCAACCAGTATCTTTCTTCCCAGAGCAGCCCCCGCCCAGGCCTCCTTTCTGTCTCTGTCTCAGTGGCCAACGTGGACCTCAGGCTCTTCCTTCTCCCTGCATCAGCTGGGCCTCGGCTCCTTCGGTGGCTGCCCCAGGCCCGGGCTCTGTCTCTCGGCACTGGTCCAGGTCAGATGTCCGCCTGCAATGGTTCCTCGTGTGATCTCTCTGGCACCTGTCTTCCCTCCTCAATTCAGAATCCATATCGCCCCGACCACCACACGGACTCGCTCATGCTCAGAATCCTGTTCCTCTGCTCACTGCGACTCAGCCTGGCATCCAGGGCTTGCTGCCCTCTGCCATAACCCCAGGCCTGCATGCCCTCCTGTTTCCTTGTCACCCTCTGCCCTCCACAGTCTCTGCCCTCTCCATTCCGGCACGGCTCTCTTCTCACCTTGCAGAGAGGGGCCTGCCATGGCCCGTGCCAGGGAGTAATGCCTCATTCCCATCCAGACTCAGGGAGAGAGGTTTTTAATTGTGTCAAGATGCCCAAAGAGCAAGCCAGGCCTGGCCCATGCAGACAGGCTTCCACGTCATTTCCTTCCAGCTGTCAACCTGCTTCCTCGCCGTAGCTTCTGAGCCCCACCTGCTCCTCCGTGCAGGACTTGGCCATGCCCTGGCATGTGTGGGAGCTTGTACCTGGGCCTGAGTGGTTGTCACGGGGCCGGTCTGTGGAAGTCAGAGCATCAGTTTCGTCACTGTGCCCTACTCCCTCTGATCACCGCCCTCTTGAATCTGGCAGTCTGGAGGATGTAGTCTGGCAAAGGCAATGCCTCCCACATGCGCTGTTTGGAATTCGACTCAGGAAAATGGCTGGGGTTGAGTGTTCCATTCTGACAACTGATCGAGGCCATCCTGGCAAACCACAGAGCCTCCCTCACCCCGGGTGACTTCACAGGGAAGCTGGCTCGCTTCTGGACACACATGTGCATGTACTCGTGCTCAAGGTCAGCACCCCATTGAATGAGCGCACATGTGTTCATGGGTGCATGTATGCATGCCCTCAACCAGGTTTGGGTTATTGCTCCTGAGCCCTGTGGACAAATCCCGTGATTTGGTCTCTGTTCAGATAAAAGATTATCTCATGTGCCCTTGGCGCCCAGCAGCCTCCAGTCTCGCAATATCGATGGGATGACGAAATAGGCCAATGCACTGTCTCTGCTGAGCTGAGCTTGCCGGGGGCAGCGGCTCCTCAAAACTCCTGGGAACATGCTGGCTCACACTCACAGTGATGTGTGGCTTCCAAAATGGTTTCACACCGCCTATCTCATTAATGACTGCACTCTTGTTCTTGTGTTACAGATGAAGAAACTGAGGCACGAGGTGGTTGAGTGAGTGTCCCAGGTGTCCTTGGTCCACTTAGAAAGCAGCACAGCCACACCCCTGTGCTCCTCCTCTGGGCAGCGGTGGCCACACAGAGCCCTGGCCGTGCTCTGTCCCCCCCCTCTGGGCTGAGGGATGCTGCTGTCCCTGTCCTGGGGCACTCTCCTGCCTGTGGGCTTTTGCTAGCGGGGTGAGGCCAGTGGGGCAGGACAGGGCTCAGCAAATTCTGCTACCAGACCAGCAGCAGGGGTGGGCAGGGCAAGACATAGAAGCTGCTGCTGTCAACTAAACAGCGCAGCAAGGGCGGCCTGACCCCTCCCTCTGCCAGGCTGCTCCACGGTGGCAGAGAACAGTCCAGAACCCAGCAAGACTCTGATAACCCTAGAATCACGGTGCTCTGGTCAGCACCCACGGCATCGGGCAGCTTTTCTAGCAGATCCCTCCTTCCCCAGGACGAATTGGTGCAAGGGCTTGGACCCTCTGGAAAGCAGGCAGGCCGGCATGCATGATATGCGTGAGAGACACGGTGGCCTGGGGAAAGCAGGCAGACTGCATATGGGGAGTCTGGTGCCCTGTGAGGACAGGCCTGGCACAATCTACAAAGCACTGGCACCTGTACTTTCCTGCTGCAGCCGCAGGGAAGCTCCCTTAAGTGGGCACTGCTTCTGCCACCCAGGGAAACTGAGGTTCGGAACTGAAAGGCCATGCTACGTTGGACAGCGGGGCTGTCCTGGGGCTCTGACACTGATGGTTGCTGCTTTCCGCCCCAACCCATGCACAGGTTGGTCCTGTGTCCCTGCCAAGCACTCAGGGAAGAATTGGGGATTCTAGAAGGTCACATGTCCCCTTTTCTCTTCTCCTGCCTCCAGAGCTGTCAGAGCAGCTAGGGTCCAGGGCCAGCTTGCACCGGGCACTGCCACTTCCTACCTCTTCTCCCGTGGATGCAGTCTTGGGCTCCTGGAAACTTAACTCACACCAACTCCCACCTCTGAGGCTCCCCACCTCCCTCTTTCTGCCTGCCCCTAAAGTCCTTCCCCTGGGGCGTCAGCCAGCCAACCCCGCCGCCCGGACAAGAAACAGTTAACTGTTTGGAGGGGCTTGGGTGGGAGAGCACAGCCTGGGAACGCCTGAGGGCCGGGTGGGCAGCGTGTGTCCCCAGCACAGCAGCTGTGGATGTGATGAATGGAGGGTCCCTAAATCTCAGTCCTCCGACAGCAGATTATGCTGACACTATCTATACGTTTCCCGGGGCCGTTTATTACGCAGAGAGCAGCAGGGTGGCTACGGATCACCGATTGATCGCCCAGATGGAGCCAGAACGTCACAAAGGCACATGCTTAAGGCACACTTGCCACATACCTGGGGGCTCTCCAGGGTCTCCTGGGTTCCTGCCCCCTGGCAGATTTCTCTCCCAGGGTCCCAGGAAGGCAGTGGGCAGGGCTTGGGTTGCAGGCACCCACTCCCAGGTCTGTACGGCCACTTGGGAAGCGTGTTCTCTCCCTCAAGCTCCCTCCGCCTGCTGGGGAAGGGAATGTCATCCTGGGGCTTCACCCATGGGGCTGAGGATGTTCGGGCAGCACTGGACAGAGGAGGCGGCACCCAGAGGCCTGACCGGACACCCTACGAGGGAGGCCCCTTCCTTCTCTGCTCCTGCACCCCCCGAGCTCAGACATGCTCCGAGTGGAAGGACAGGGGGAGAGCACTCAGCACTTTCTGCTCCACAGCCTGGCACCAAAGAACCTGTCGACTGGATGCAAGGGCAAGGAAAATGTGGCACACACCTGCAGTGGAATATTCCTCAGCCTTACGAAGGACGGAAATCCACCTGGATGAACCTGGAGGACGTTATGCTAAGTGAGAGAAGCCATGCACAAAAGGACAGACACTGTAGGGTTCCATTTACATGAGGCATCTAGAATAGCCAAATTCACAGAGGCAGGAAGCAGAACACTGGTTCCCGGGCTGGGATGAGGGCAAAGCGGGAGGCGTTTAAAGGGCGCAGAGTTTCTGGCTGGCAAGATGACAAGATCTGGAGATCTGTCTCACAACAATGCGGACATCCTCACCACCTCTGACTGTACACTTAGAAACGATCAAGATGGCACATTTTATGTTATATGTTTTTTACCACAATAAACAAGAGCCTGCTGTTCATGGAGAAGGTCAGGTCAGGTGCTGTTAGTGAGACACAGGCCCCGCCCCTGGGGGAGGGGATCGGGGCTTTGCTGCCTGTGGGGCTGGGTTGGCGCCCATGTGTGGTCACAGGCGGCCACTGGGCCACTGTGTGCACCTTCCGGGCACGGTCATTTGGAGTGACAGGAACAGGGCATGCTGGGGAAGCCCCCACAGACGTTCGAGGGGTGCTGCGGGGAAGAACGTGCGCCCCTCGCGCAGGCAGCCCGCAGCCATCTCCCCCGGCAGGCCCGGGAGCGGCCGGGAAGCTTGTTCTGAGAGGTAGATTTATATGTGGGAGAAGAAGTTAATATCGACAAGTGATGAGTTAGGAGAGCAATACTTCAGCTTAAGTTCAGAAACTCTCTGACGGAGAAAGAAAATAACATGCCCAGAGGCTGTACGTCAACCGAAGCAGGCTGGCGGCCGAGGCCCTGCCAAGATGGTCAGTCGTGTGGGCGCCGGCTGGCGGGCACCCTGGCTCTGTGGGCTCAGAGCCCCCCAACCCCTCAATGCAACAGGGTCTGTGGGTGAAAGGAAGGCCAGGGAGGGAGAGAGGGAGAGCCGATGGGAGCTGGTGGGAACTGAACACACGGCCGCAGCCCCTCAACAGGGCTAGTGGGGCTGAGCCACTCCACTAACCGTGCGGGGGCCCAGCCCTGACACCGCTGGGAACCGGGACTTAACTTCAAGGGTGTCAGGACAGTGGGGTGGGGATGTGGCTGAGGGCGACCCTTGGATTTCCTCAGGCGTACGAACGTACCTCCGAGGGGACGCCCACCCAGCTGTGGGAACCCAGAGGGATTCAGGTCTGGGCTAAGTAGGAGCCGGGCAGCCTCAGAACCCAAGTCTTAAGCCACTCTGAGCCCCTGACAGCTCACCTCGCCTAGTTATTTCCAGGCCGACCTTATTCCTTTGGTCACAGTGTGCATGGACACAGGACAGCAGGCTAATGATTCACTGATTTAATTAAAGTTTGTATGTATTTTTAATTCATCGCCTGTGGCCTCGAGGATCTGACCTTCCCAAGGGCCCTGTCAGAGATAGTTTAGGTTGGTCGTCCGGGCCCAGCTGTCTGAGAGAGGAGAGAAGGCTGTCCCCTCCTTGGTGAAGGCCCCTGCCCAGGGGAGGTGGCTCCGGCTGGCCCTGCACATCTGTCTGCCAAGAGGACAGGCGTCTCGCCAGAGAGGGCTGGGGGTGCTGGGTCATAGTCTAGGATGGGAGCAGGCTGCTCTGGGCCTCTGTTCCCTCAGCTATGAAAAGAAGGGTGTCGCCCAAAGTCACAGAATCCTACTTCTGGGAGAAGCCACGCGGGCCAGATAGTCTGGGGTATCCGTCTCTAGTCTGCGGCTACTGATGGCAAATTCCTGCTCCTCAGACAGTCCCCTCTACAGCTCCACCCCTGGCAGCCTAGCAGGCCCCTGGCTTTCACCTCTCTCTCTCCTGGGCGCTTTTCTGAGAGCTTCTGGAGGTAAGTGGTGTGATTTCCCAGTGAGGTCCAGGGCCCTCCTGTCTTAGATGAGGAGACTGAGCCACATGGAGTCCGCCACACAGTGAGCTGCCCCCGCAGCTGCAGCTGGGTCTCCGGTCAGCAATGTCAGCTAACCCTGGGGTCCTGCAGGCCCAGAGCCGCCTCCCCCTGCTTCCCTCCGCTGAGCCCAGGGCATAGCCTCCCGGCTTTCTGCCTCTAGACCAGGAAGGATGAGCCCAGACAAGGGCCCCTCACATCCCTACGCCATCCTTGCTCTGCACCATGCCGGCCATGGCTGGCGGGTGCCTCTTTTGCTGTTTTTACTTTGAACGCACGAGGGCTTAGCAGGTGCTTTTTGCTGAGAGTAGTCCCAGTAAGACAGAATTTGTTACTCCCACCTCCGCAAACCACCAGACCCTCCTCACCTGGCAGCATTCATGCACAAATGAGGGTACATTCCTCATTCTATCTCACAGTTATTATCTGGCCACATTCCCGTCACAGGTGAGGAAACTGACGCTCACAGGAAGGGTCAGCAAGGTCAGCAAGGTCATGTGCTGATAAATGAGTATTAAAGAGAATTGTTAAATGAAGCTTTTGATTTTCAAATAAAAAATAAAGAAGCACTTACTACTGCATGCTCTGAGTGATGAGCATGATTATCTGTAATGACTCATTTCCTCCTCACAAACATCCTATTATTACCCTCATTTTAGAAATGAGAAATCTGAGGCACAGAGAGGTTAAGTAACATCCCAGGGCCACACAGCTAGTAAGCAGCAGAGCCAGAATCTGAATCCAGCCAGTCTGGCCCCCGTGGCCATGCACTTGGCCACCCTGCCAAACCATCTGTGCAGAGTCAGGTCTAAACAGCTCTGTCCACTATCTGTCCACTAGAACTTTCTGTGCTGCTGAGAATGTTCTGTGCCTGTGCTGTCCAAGATGGTAGCCACCAGCCACGTGTGGCTGAGGAGCACTTGAGATGTAGCTGGTGTGACTGAGGATGGGAGGAAAGCAGCCCCCCACACCCAGGGCTGGGCTCTGGTTTCTTAACAATGGCCACATGAATAGCCAGAGTATTGAGCGTAAAGAGAAACTCATGGCATCACAAGCCGGGTTGCCCACCTGACCTAGAAAGAAGGAAACAAGATGGGCAGAGGTGAAGGAGCGGACCTGCCCTGCAGAGCCAGCCAGGGAGGACAGGCAGAGCCAGGTCCCCCACTCCGGATCCCCATGGCCCGCCTTCATGTCTCTGCTCTCTCTCCGCCTGCATCCCTCACCCCTCTCCTGCGTGTGAGCAGACAACTGGCTCACATTCCCCACGTATAAGGAGAGAGAGATCCTGCCCATGGCTCTGAACACTGAGCTGTGGAACCCACGGCCCCGTGGCAAGGTTAGTGCTCAAATCCGGTCAATTCCTGATCTAGACTTACACTCTCCACGTTTGGGCTTATCGGAGGCAAAGCCTTAATCCCCACCAGGCACTTGGCGCGGAGGCCGCCTCCTGCCCTGCTGTCAGCTGGTGTGTGTGCAGGGAGCGCAGACTCATTTTAATATTGGCTGGAGATAAACCTCATTAGAAAAGTAAATTTGCTATAGCTGCAAAAAAAAAAAAA
>VSMD01139588.1:0-41228 GCA_008750895.1 Mirza zaza | reverse complement strand
TAAAACTATTCTAAAATTAAAATTTTTATTTTTAAAAAAAGATTGTACACTTTTTGTGTGCAAAGTATCATGTTAGATCCTGTGAATGGGAAAAAGGTATAAGATTTTAAGGAGGTTCATATATGGTTGAAGAGATGATATATATGTGTAAAAAGAAGCATAATATTCTAAGGTATCATGTGTTAAGCACCAAGTGGGCCTTCATAGCAGAGTCAGTGGAAGGAACAGGCCCTTTGAGATTTGGTGGGACTTGATCTGGCCCTTAAAAAAAGCAGCAGGATAGGGTGTCCATTCTAGAGGAGGAGGACAGCGTAGACCAAATCCCAGAAACAGGCACACGTGAGACTGTATTAGGAAGAATAAGGATTTCCGTAGTTGCAGGTTAATCTAGAGATCTGGAAGAAGCCATACAGATAGGGCCTTGACTATCAGGTTAGGCTGTGGGGAGGCCCCAGAGGTTTTGGAATATCAGGGTATTTTATGAAAATATTCTGGCAGCTGCTTGTAAAATAGATAGGAGAGGGAATAAAGTGAAATCAGATAAAACAGAGCCATTTCAAGAGTGCAGAGATGAGGGGTAGGAAAGGCCTAAATTAGAACGTTGCCAGTGTGAGGGTGAGGAAACTACGAGAGGGACAGAAACAAGATGTTTCCAAGGAGGGGCCTATGATACTTGATGATCAGTGAGGTGCAGTATTTTAAGAAATGAAGATGATGCCAAGAAAGTGAGCCTGGGCAACAGAAAATGATGCCATCGTTTACAGATAAAGGGTAGTCCTGGTCAGGAGCTTGGTCAAGAGAAACACTATGCATTTGTGGTGGGTGTGCCATCCACCTAGTGGTGTCTACCAGGTAGGTTTTCATGCAAAGTGGAACTCAAAATCAAGGCTTAGGACTGAGATGTCGGTTTTGGAAACTGATTTTGGGCAACAAACTCAGGCTAAGCCCTTTAATGTGGATGCTGAGAGAAAGGATGTATAGGAAGAAGATCAGAGGACTTTGAATAGAGGCTTGGCCATGTTTGTATTCAGTACAGGGTGAGAAGTGGAGCTCAGTGAAGGAGGCATACGAGAAATTGTAAAATCAAAGGAAGATATTGAATGTCGTTAAGAAGAAAGGGTCAGTGGGACTTGAAGGAGGTTTATTTAGAAAGGTCCTTGATTACCTTAAAAGTAGACTATCGTGGATTTCTAGTGATGGGGTAGGGGGAAGAGTTGAGAAAACTGAGGTAGTGAATATAGACAATTCTTCTGAAAAGAGATGTAGTTAAAGGAAGGGGGGACAGGTTGAGGATCCTATGTTTGTGAGAAGGGCTTTTCAAGTCATGGGAAGCTTTAGCCTTTTTTGTAGACAGAGAAGAGATTCACTTAAGGAGTTTTTTGAATAATCACACAGGTCTGAAAAGGTGAATATACTTGAATGTTTATAATAGTGGAAAAACATTGGAAACAACATAAATGTAAAAGAAAAGTTATATCTATGTGGCCGCATCACTCCATCCTCTGTCTCTGGACACATTGCCTTCTCCTCTTCTGTGTGAAATCTCCTTCTGTCTCCCTGTTATCAGGATTCATGTGATCTAATTTAGGGCTCACCTGAATAAGCCAGAAGGATCTTCCCATTGCAGAGTTACTAACTTGATCATGTCCACAAAGTCCCTGTTACCATGTTAGGTAGTATTCACAGGTGCCAGGGGTTAGGACCTGGACATCTTTGGTGACCATTATTCAGCCTCCTACACTTTATTACAGCTGCTGATAGAGAAGTGGAATGGCCATCACTAACCTGTAGTCTGGTGAAATGGTCTCACCACTCAGTGCATTAAACCAGGGCAAGCATTATACAGTGAGAAGATCACCACCTTTGGCATACGTCCCACCTCTCATTCCAGTCCACTGTCAGTGCCCCAGTAGGGTGGAAGAAGGACTCTATGGTGTCTGGAGTTTATATTTACTCTTTGTCCTTTTCAACACTCTTCCCATATGGTCCTTCCTTTTTAAAGTAACATTATTTTGAGCTGCTTGGATAGCAGCTATGCAGCAGCTAGTGGCAGCTAGCTTTCATTGAACATATGCACAATTTCTGTACTTTATGGGGGAATATCTTTTAGCCCAAGACAAGCTGGTGGGGACACCATTCCTCTCCTCACATTAGAGAGGAAGAAACCAGGGTTACTCGATTGACCCAAAGTACAAGATCTCAAAAGTAGTGGAAGAGGCTTCACACCCAGCACCTCAGTCATGGTGCCTGGTACTCTTTACCACTGAAGTGTGTCCTGCCTGATGGCTGCTGGTTTTCCCCATCAGTCACAAGTGCATCAGGTGATTTAAGAGTTTTCATTGATGGGATTTTGAAAATCTGATTTAGTTTCATTAGATAATTATAGCTGTTCCTGTCAGAAGTGATTGTGGGAATTCATACTTAATTAGAAAACACCTAATATTTTTGCAAAATAATTGACCAAGATCGAGTGCCTTTTTATTATAAATGAGAGAAGTTCTGGAGTGAGAGTTGCCCTCTGAAAAAATGTGTTAGGATCCCAACTTCATTAAATTGGACTCAAGTGATCCTAGTATATCACCATTGCTTCTCAATAGTCCTTTCTGAAGTACCTCAAATTAAAATTGTAAACAGGATTTCAAAGAGAATACTTAAAATGCTTGAAGAAATGAACTGCTGTAGTTATTTTAGGAGTAATGAGTTTTGTACAAGTAATTGATGTGCCAGTCATCCTCAGGTCACCTAACCTTTCCTTCTTGGCACTACTTTGTCCACTTATCTTTATTTACTGTTAATGTAAAACTAACAAAGTTATGTTTCTTTTAAAATTGTCTATACATCAGATCTTTCACTTGGTCTGACTTTTCCTTGAATTAGTTAAAATAAATGAGTATTTCAATTTCCTTGAATTAGATAAAGTGACCATAATGTACATGTCTGTTGCATGGCTGTTAGAATTTTTGGAGCTCCATGGAATGTCTTTTAAAAATCAACTCAAAACAATATAATATATGCAAATAGTTGATAAGCATGTGAAAAGATGGAACCTCATACACTGCTTGTGGGAATATGAAATGATATAATCACTTTTAAAAATAGTTTGGCAGTTTCTTTAAAAATTAAACATACGTTTACTATATATGATCCAGCCATTTCACTCCTAGATATTTATCTAAGAGAAATGAAAACACTATATCCCTTTACAAATGTGTATGCAAAAGTTTACAGCATTATCATAGTAACCAAATGCTAGAAACAATCAATTATCTATCAGCCAATGAATGGGTAAATGACATGTGGTCTGTCCATACAATGAAATGTTATTTGGCCATAAAAAGGAATGAAGTACTGATACATACTACAACATGGATGAACCTTGAAAACATGCTAAGTGAAAGAAGCCAGACATAAAAAAACCACCTAGTGAATGATACTATTTATGTAAAAATTCTAGTAAAGACAAAGATATAGAGACAGGAAGCAAATAAATGGTTGCCTGGGGCTGAAGGTGGTAGTAAGGATTGACTTTAGATGACACAAGGAAACTTTTTGGGTGATGGGACTGTTCTACAACTGGATTGTGGTGATAGTTGCACAACTATATAAATTTACTAAATCTTATCCAACTACCACTCTTATGATGGGTAAATTCTACAGGGTTTATAAATTATACCTCTAAATACCTGAATCATCAAAAAATGACATCATAGCAGTGACTTATTATATACACAAATTTAGTGGTACTTCTATGTCTCAAATTTTTACTAAAATGGTATCAGTTTATTAGGTCATTAAATATGAAATGTCTGATTTTGAATTAAAAGTATAGTATATCTCAAACAAAAAGCAGTACAATTAATAAAAGTAGTCGCCTAAACTATCAACACAGTTTTGCCATCTTAATGGTAGCTTGTTTATGCTAGCAGCAAAGATGCCTGGAGAGCAAGTAGTGATGAAATTGTGAAAGGAGTTTTCTACAGTTTGTTGAGAACTGAATATCTTTCCTTGCAAGAAGTGACCCAAAGCCTGGAAGGAGTGGTAGTCAGTTGGTGCAAGGTCCAGTGAATACGCTGGATGACAGTTTCCAAGTCCAGCTTCTGTAGCTTGAGAAGCGTTGTTTGTGCCACATGCGGTCTTACAAAAGGATTGGCCTGTCTCTATTGACCAATCTCGGCTGCTTAATCACAAGCATCCTCATCATTTCATCCAGTTGGTTGCAGGACACATCCACTATAATTGACTAGGTTTCATGAAGCTGTGGTGGATAATACCAGAGCCAGACCATCAAACAGACACCATTAGCTTTTTTTGATGAATACCCGGTTTGGGGCTATGTTTCGGCACTTCATTTTTACCCAACCATTGCGCTGAATGTTTGCAATTGTCAAAAAGGATCCAGTTTTCATCACATATAACAATACCATGTAGAAATGGTTCACCTTTATGTCATGACATCAAAAGAAAGGAAGCTTCAAGATGATTTCTCTTCTGACGGTTGTTTAATTCATGCAGGAACCTATCTATCCAGCAGCTTTACCTTGCCTGTTTGTTTCCAATGGTTCAACATTGTTGGAATAGTAACATCAAACCTTGTTGCTAATTCACACGTAGATTCAGATGGATTCGCTTCCACTACAGCTTTCAGCTCATCATTATCCACCTTGGTTTCAGTTTGCCCACGTGGCTCACTTTCAAGATTAAAATCACCAGAAGAGAACTTCTCCAACTATCAGTGTGTACTTTGTGTTCATTAACCACATCCTTCCCAAACACCGAGTTGCTATTTCAAGCCGTCTGCGCTGCGTTGGTTCTACGATGGAACTGATATTAATAAATAACATGAAGTTTTGGCGTATCCATGGTTTTAAAAAAATTGGTCTTAAAAAATTTGAAAGATAATCATAAACCAAAACATGCATTTGAAAGACTGGGGATGTACCTTCATGATAAAAACAACAAAAAACCCACCCGAGAAGTGTCAAAGTGAAACATCAGAGATATCAACTGTCAGTCTTAGTATTTAAGGAAATCAGACATTCCGTATTTAATAATCTTAATATCTTTAGGATAAGTATTCTGCCATTTATGAGCCAAATGAGGATTCATGTTTTGTTAATTTAAGGGCCAAAAGATGATTTTCATTGTATCAGAACTTTATGGTCTAGATGGAACCTGTTGGGCCAGTGATTTTTTGTTTTTTAATATGACACTGTTAAGGGTTGAATTGTGTCCCCCAGAATTTCATGTGTTGAAGTCCTGATGCCCCCTCAAAGTACCTCATAAAGTGACCTTATTTGGATAATAGGGTCTTTCTACATGTAATTAGTTAAGATGAAGCTGTAATTGAGTAGTATGGGCCCCTACTTTGATATGACTGGTGTCTTTAGAAATTTGGACACAGGGAAAATGCCATGTGAAGACTGGAGTTAAGCTGCCATAAGCCAAGGAACAGCCAGAAGCTAGGAGAGAGGCCTGGAAGAGATCCTTCTCTAGCATCTTCAGAGATTAGCATGGCCTCACAACAACTTAATCTTGAACTTCTAGCCTCCAGAACTGTGAGACAATAAATTTTTATTGTTTCAGCCACCCAGTTTGTGGTACTTTATTATGACAACCCTAGCACACTGTTACAATCACATCCATTAAAATAAGTTTAAAATGCAGTTTGGCTTTTGGTTTGTTTGGTTTTGTTTTTTAATACCTAGACATGTTCAAATGCAGTGTCTATAGAGAAAGATCAACAGATCCTCTAGCTCCTGATATTTCATTTTTATAAATCTTTCTGTTCTAGACATTAACTGATGTTTTAAAGCATGACTTTTTCTACGTTTAAAAACTATACTTTCAAGTTTAAACAGTATCTTATAACTCCCTACTGTCTCACATATTTTTCTTCACTAGCTCGTTTTAACAGGAGCCATTCAAGTGGCAGACAGAGTTTCTTCAGGGAAGAGTTCGGTGCTTGTGCATTGCAGTGATGGATGGGACAGGACTGCTCAGCTGACATCCCTGGCCATGCTGATGTTGGACAGCTTTTACAGGAGCATTGAAGGGTTTGAAATATTGGTACAAAAAGAATGGATAAGTTTTGGACATAAATTCTCATCTGTAAGTAAACAATAAAGCTAAAACAATCAGATCAATGCCACTTGGGATTAAAAAACTAGTTGTTAAACCATGTATTCACTATTAAAATGAAAATTTGAAGAATGTAATAAAAACCACTTTACAGACTTGAAAATGTGTGATGCCTCGAGTAGTGGAAGTCCTTTTAGGAGATATGTTTATCTATCTGCACTATTTTTACAATTTCACTTGAAAGTAATACAGAGTCTACATAGAAATACTTAAATTAAAATTTTGCAAAAGAATGAAGATTTTCTCAACTAATGTTATAGCTGTTATAACCAAACACACATATCTTATGGAAATGTTAGACTTTTAGTTGAGGCTTTTTATTATTCTCTGGTATGCATTTTTAAAATCATCAAGAGATGATTAAGTTCAAGAGGTCTATTGTCTAACACAATAGCTATAGTTAACATATGTTATTGAAAAAATGCTAAGAAAGTAGATGTAAAATATTCTTACCAAAAAAAAAAACTACGTGAGGTAATGCATACGTTAATTAGGTATAGTCATTCTGCAATGTGTATATACATCAAAACATCATATTGTGTATAGTAAATACATACAAATTTATCTGTCAATTTTAAATAAATGAAAGTAAATTTGAAAAAGTAGCCCCTTCTCAAAATAAAATGAAATCATTAAGAGAACCTGTTAAAACTCATATTCCCAGATCTTCTTTCCCGATGCCTTTGGAGGAAGCATTTCATCCACCTCCCCAGTGTTTTTCATGAAGGGGATCCATAGGCCACATTGTCAGACATACTGTCACCTTTTAGCCTCTGTCCAACTTCATAAACAGAGTGAATAACATTTTCAAGTAGGAAGAATCATGGTTTAGTAAATGAATACATTGTGTGAGATATTTGGTTTTGTCTTGTTCTTTGCAACAGAAAGCACTGCCTTGGGTGTATTGGTAAATACTCTGTAGGACAATCTTGTCCATTCTATCTACAGATGCCCAGGACTTCTACAGAAGTCCAATTGTATGAAATAATTGTAATAATCACCCTGCATATCACAGGATGATGCTTTGCTAATTTTTATTGGTATCTTACAGAAGTTTATGTACTTAATTTCCATTATTTCAAAACCTTATATTATTTGTTTGTATCATCATGGAAATATATATAATATTATTTACTCCCTGAGAAACTTGGCATTTAGAGGTTGTATTGTCACATTTTGTGGGTTATATGTTCTCTCTCAGCTTTGTACCCATGAATTCAAACAAATTGTCTTTACCAATTCATTTCAGAGAATAGGTCATGGTGATAAAAACCACACGGATGCCGACCGCTCTCCTATTTTTCTCCAGTTTATTGACTGTGTGTGGCAAATGTCAAAACAGGTAAGGAATATATGGGATGAAAATACATTCAACTTAATGTTTAAATTAGGTATCTTAATATTATATCTGGGATTTGCCCCCAGAATAATACAGGGCAGAGATAGAGATGAAACAAGACTAGTCGCATGTGAATAATTGTTGAAGCCAAGTTATAGGTACATAGGGGTTCACATTTTTATTCCTGCTACTATTTATATATCCAGAATTTTCTATAATTAAGTTTTAAAAATTAAATATTTAACTGTATTATCTGTACAAAGGGAAGATCAATAGAATTTACAATACTAAGTTGTCTTTTATATGTATATACACTGGCACTTGTATATAGCCATGTCTGCTAACTTATAATACCTTATATTAGCTATCTTGTACACTCAGGAGAACCCAGAAAATCAGCCTGTTTACATCTGTTTCCTCCATATTCCTTTACTTAATGCTTATTTAAACTTCTCAGTCCTATGTAAAATACCAAAAAATAAGCTCTAGGGTATGTAAAGATTGTAGCCTCTGTCGTCTTTCCTAGAGCCCTACAATGTGACAGCATTTATTCACTTCTATGGTGTATTTTTTCAGTTTTATGAAAGATCAGTCCCAGTTTTTCATGCTTTGTGTGTTTGTTTTTGTCTAGTTCCCTACAGCTTTTGAATTCAATGAACGATTTTTGATTATAATTTTGGATCATCTGTATAGTTGCCGATTTGGTACTTTCTTATTCAACTGTGAATCTGCTCGAGAAAGACAGGTGAGTCAAAATGCTAATCTTTTTTGTAAAGGCTTGCCAAAATGTATCTAGTCTTCCATTAAATAAAAAGGATATGATAGCTTGTAAGACACTGACTTTGCCCTCAGGGAGGAGGAATGACTTCAAAGATATGCAAGGACTCTCTCCTAAAACTCCATAAAAATATCAGTAAGGGAACTTTTTAAAATGACATAGGCCCATAGCAGAGAAAATTAGAAAGGAAACACAACAGCAAACTTTTAGAAGCTGAAAAGCAAAGAGATACGTGGTAAATAAGATAGTGTGAAAAAACTGAATCTCAAGCTTTCAGTGGAGGAGCCAAGAACCAGACCACTTTGCATTGCAGTAAGTACAGATGACTGAGAGATAAACTCTAGTAGGTATCTGGGGTGAAAGGAAAGAGATACAGTGAGAAAGAGTAAAGAGTCAAAGCTTATCAATACAGAAAACTACCAAACCATGAACATAAACAGTAAGAGTGAAAAGAACAAAGGATATACAAAACCAGAAAACAATTAGGAAAAACGTCAGGAGTAAGTTCTGACCTATCATTAATAACCTTGATTGTAAATACATTAAATTCCCCAATTAAAAGATATAGACTGACTGAATGGATAATAAAAAACAAGACCTACCTATATACTGCCTACAAGAAACACACTTCACACGTAAAGACACAGACTGAAAATGAAAGAATGGAAAATGATATTCCATGCAAATGGAAACCAAAAGAGAACAGGGGTATTTATATCAGATAAAATCTACTTCAGGTCAAAACTGTAAAAAGAGACAGGGAATGATAATGATAATGATAAAGGGGTCAAATCAACAAGAAGATAAAACAAGTATAAATATATGTGCACCTAACACCAAAGCACCCAAGTATGTAAAGTAAATATTATTAGATCTATACGGAGAGATAGTCAGTGATACAATAATAATAGGGGACCTCAGCACCCCATTTTCAGCAATAGACAGAACATCCAGACAGAAGACCAACAAAGAAATATCAGAGTTAAACCACACAGATCTAACCAGACATTTACACAACATTCCACCCAACAACTGCAGAATACAAGTTCTTCTCATCAACACCTGGTACTTTCTCGAGGATAAATCAGATGTTAAGCCACAAAACAAATATCAATAAATTTTTTAAAAACTGAAATCATATCAAGTATTTTTTTCTGACCACAATGGAATAAAACTAGAAATAAATAACAGGAGAAACTTTGGAAATTATACAAATACATGGAAATTAAACAATATACTCCTGAACAACGAATGGGTCAAAGGAGAAATTTAAAAGGAAATTAAAAATTTCTTGAAATAAATGAAAGTGGAAAGACAACATACCAAAACCTATGGGATATAGCAAAAGCAGTTAGAGAAGTTTATAGCAATAAATGTCTACACCAAAAACATAGGAAGATCTCAAATCACTGAACATTTCACCACAATAAAATAAAACAGCAAGAACAAACTAAACCCAAAATTAGCAGAAGGAAGGAAAAATAAAGAGCAGAAATAAACTAAATAGAGACTTTAAAAACAACACAAAAGATCAATGAAATAAAGTATTGGTTTTTGGAAAAGTTAAATGACAAACCTCTAGGTAGGCTGATTTTTAAAAAGATTCAAGTAAATAAAATCAGATGAAAAAGGAGACATTACAACTGATACCACAGAAATACAAAGGATCATAAGAGAGTATTATGGACAACTATATGCCAACAACTTGGAAAACTTAGAAGAAATGGATAAATTCCTGGACACATACAACCTACTGAAATTGAATGATTAGAAAATAGAAAATCTCAACACACGAACAATGAGTAATGAGATTGAATCAGTAATAAGATGATTCCCATCAAAGAAAATCCCAGAGCCAAGTGTGGTGGCACACACCTGTAATCCCAGCTATTTGGGAGGCCGAGGTGGGAGGATTACTTGAACCCAGGAATTAAAGTCTAGTCTAGGCAACATAGCAAGATCCCATCTTAAAAAAAGAAAAGAACAGGACATGATGGCTTCACAGCTCAAGCTGAATTCTACCAAACATTTAAAGAAGAAGTTATACCAATCCTTTTCAAACTCTTCTAAAAAATTAAAGAGGAGGGAATTTTTCCAAATTCATTCTATGAAGCCAACATCACCCTGATGCCAAAACCAGACAAAGACACAACAAAAAAAGAAAAATACAGGCTAAATCCCTGATGAACATAGATGCAAAAATCTTCAACAAAGTACTAGCAAACCAAATCCAACAGCACATCAAAAAGATAATATGCCATTATCAAGTGGGATATACACCAGGGATGCAAGGTTGTTTCAACATAGGCAAATTGATAAATGTGATTCATCAACAAAATGAAAAACACCATATGATCATCTTAATAGATGTGGAAAAAGCATTTCATAAAATTCAACATCCCTTCATGATAAAAACTCATAAGAAATTAGGCATAGAAGGAACATACCTCAAAATAATAAAAGGTCATATAAGAGAAAAAGACAGCTAACATCATACTGAATGGAAAAAGTTGAAAGCTTCCAAGATCTGGAACAAGATAAGGATGCTGACTTTCACCATTTCTATTTAACATAACATAACTCTAGCTAGAGTAATTAGGCAAGAGAAAGAAAGGACATCCAAATTGGAAAGGAAGAAGTCAAATTATCTGTTTATAGGTGACATCTTATATAAAGACTCCACTAAAAAAACTGATAGAGCTAATAAACATATTCAGTAAAGTTGCAAAAAATAAAATTAACATTTAAAAGTCAGTAACATTTCCATATACCAGTAGTGAACTACCTGAAAAAAATGAAGTAAGCAATTCCATTTACAATAGCTTACAACAAAAAAAACCCTAGGAATAAATTTAACCAAGGAAGTGAAAGATCTCTACAATAAAAACTATAATATACTGATGAAATTGAAAAGGATACAAATAAATGGGAAGATATTCTGTTTTCATGAATTAGAAGAATTAGTATTGTTAAAATGTCCATACTACCTAAAGCAATCTGCAGATTAAAGGCAGTCCCTATCACAATACTAATGGTTTTCTTCACAGAAATAGAAAAACAATCATAAAAGTCATGTGGAACCACAAAAGATGCTGAATAGCCAAAGCAATCCTGAGTGAAAATAACAAAGTTGGAGGTGTCACACTCCCTGACTTCAAAATATATTACAAGGTTATAGTAGCCAAAGCAGCATGATATTGACCTAAAAGTAGACCAGTGGAACAGAACAGAGAACACAGAAATAAACCCATGCACTTACAATTGATTTCAACAAAAGAATGGACATTGGGGAAAGGAAAGGACAGTTTCTTCAATAAATGGTGTTGGGAAAATTATATATCCACTGGCAGCAGAATGAAACTAGACCCCTATCTCTCACAATGTACAAAAATAAACTCCAATGAATTAAAGACTTAAATGTAAGACATAAACTATAAACATATAAGAAAACAATAGGGGAAATGCTTTATGACATTGGTCTGGGCAAGGATTTCTTGAATAAGAATTCAAAAGGACAGGCAACCAAACAAAAATAGATAAATGGAGTTATTAATATATCTCTACAAAGCTTCTGAACAACAAAATAATCAGGGGAGATAATCAAGATGGCGGACAAGAAACACCGCCAGACAGAGTGTCTCTGTAGAAAAGACAGATTCTAGCAGAAATTAGAAGAAAGAAGCAAGAAGACAAGCATACATCAGACAAGGGTCGGAAGGAGGGGTACCTGAGACCACGGGAGACTCCATGGGAGGAGGTTGCTGAGGAGAACTGGAAGCAGAGACCTCCGGAGCAGCCTGGAGACCAGTGGCAAGGGTAAGTGGGGCAATTAACTCTCCCCTCCCTTGCATCTCGGACTGTTGGTGGGCTCCCCAGCGGTTGGAGAGACCTGCAGACACCAGCCCAGAAACAGCCACCGCCAGTGAGTGGTAAGCCTGTAGCAGACATGGCAGCAGGCTCCCAACTCCCGCAGGGCACTTCCCTGTGCACAGACCAGAGCCCCGCAGCAGGCACCATATTGCTTCATTCTCCCCTCCCCCAACCCTATCTGTGGCTGCGGAGAGAGACAATACAGCCACGAGCAGGAGGCACCTCCAGGGAACCGGACCTTCCCTTTTAGGGCCCTACAGCTGACTGAGGGGAATTCAGACGGTGAGCTCCCTACCCGCCAGCCCTCCCAGATGCTGCTGGCATGGTGATCCCAGGAGAATGGGCCAGACTCTGAGGCTGAGACACATAGACCCAGCTTGGGCTCCCCATGGGTGAATTAGGACTGGCACTCCCCTCCCTGGTGGGGATAAAGTTTGAACTCTGCAGCCCAGAGGTTAGACCTGCAGGCCAGATCCCGTGCACACAGGTCTCGCATTGCCCGGGGCACAGAAGGGATATCCACGAACAGCCTACTGAGGTGTGTGTGCTTTCAGGGGCAGATCAGTGTCCTAGAGGGTAACCCTCCTCTCAAAAGGAGGCCATGCACCCAGCCGAGGTGGCATTCCTGCACAGGGAACCTCCCGGCTGGCATTACAGCCAGGGGAGGCCCAGTGGCGTGAGGTCGGGCCTGCTGGCAGAGACCCAGGGGTAGCCGCAGAGTTTGGGAGGGTGGAAAGAAGCGAGGCCCACTCCAGACTGTGGGTCTCAGACAGCCCCACCCCCACACACAGACTTTCTGACTGAGCAGGGCCATTCTAGCGCCTCCCTGGCAGCATTTCCCGGAAGCAGAGAACAGAACTTTGATCCCTGCTAACGGCATTGGTGTTACCTGAGGGCAGGCTTACCCAACCCAGCTCCGCACAGACTCACTCCCAGACCAACCCTCACTAAGAGGGAGTAAAGGACACACCTAGAAGTCCTGGGGCCCCACTGACCACCTGAGGCACTAGAGTGCCTCTCTAGAGGAACAAGAGCTGGTCACAGGTCACAAAAACAACAGCATAGCCTGTTCCTCCAAGCAAGTGCCACCTACTGACAGGGAGGACATCCGGCACACCCTTTTCACGGCACCTACTGACTCATTATACAGGGAGTGGTCGAATCTCACCCACAGATACCACCTACCCAATCAGAAACTAAACAAGGTGTGTGAATACCCAAATGAAAACCTAAAGGAAAGAAGCAACAACTGATCGACATGGGAAGAAATCAGCGAAGGAACTCAGGAAATATGAAGAACCAAACAGAAACCACACCCCCAAAGAGGAGTACCAGCCCCTTAGAAACGGACACCAACCAAAATCAGGCAACAAAAGTGACAGAAGAGGAATTCCGAATGTGGATCATAAGAAAATTAAACAACCTGCAAGAACAACTCAATAACCAACAAAAGAAACCACAAAAAGCCTCCAGGACCTGGAACAAAAGTTCACTACAGAAATCGATACGATGAAGAAAAGTTTAACCGAACTCCTGGAAATGAAGAATCAATTCAGGGAACTACAAAATTCAGCAGAAAGCCTCAAGAACAGGGTAGATCAAACAGAAGAAAGAATCTCAGAGATTGAAGGTAACACCCTCCAATTAAATAAAACAGTCACAGAGATAGAGCAGAGAAACAAGAGAAAAGAGCAAAGCCTACAAGAGATGTGGGATTATGTGAAGAAACCTAATGTGAGGGTCATAGGGTTACCAGAAAGGGAAGAAGACAACACTCAAGGGTTGGACAAGCTATTTGAAGATATAATAGAGGACAATTTTTCAGGCCTTGCTAAAAATCTCGATATACAAGTTCAAGAAGCTAAGAGGACCCCTGGGAGATTCAATGCAAACAGGAAGACGTCAGGACATACAGTCATCCGACTGACCAAAATATCAACTAAAGAGGCCCTTCTAAGAGCTGTAAGAAGAAAGAAGCAAGTAACATACAAGGGAAAGCCAATTCGAGTAACACCAGACTTCTCTACTGAGACTCTACAAGCAAGGAGAGACTGGGGCCCCATTCTCACTCTTCTGAAACAAAACAATGCCCAGCCTAGAATCTTATTCCCTGCAAAACTAAGTTTTGTATATGAAGGAGAAATCAAGACATTCTCAGATAAGCAAAGACTGAGGGAATTCACCAAGACAAGACCAGCCCTTCAAGAAGTACTCAACTGTACACTGTAACAGTGTTACCCACAGATCAGCACAATAAACATGAATGTAAATCTACTCAATGCTAAAGATCAAAGCCCAGACACTGCAATGGCTCAAGAGAGAAAACAAAGCAACAAAGTTCAACCCAACATAATGAACAGAAATCTGACCCACCTATCAGTTATCTCAATAAATGTGAATGGCTTGAAGTCCCCACTCAAGAGACATAGGCTGGCTGAATGGATAAGAGAACACAAGCCAAGTATCTGCTGCCTTCAGGAAACAACATCTAACCTGCAAGGACGCAATTAGACTAAAGTTAAAGGGGTGGAGAACAATATTTCAAGCAAATGGAAGCCAAAAGAAAGCCGGTGTGGTGGTGCTTATTACAGATAACCTAGTTTTTCAGTCAAGAAAAGTAATAAAATACAAAGAAGGACACTATATAATGGTGAACGGTACAGTTCAACAAGAAGACATAACAATTCTAAATACATATGCACCCAACCGTGGTGCACCCAGATTCATAAATCAAACTCTACTGGATCTAAACAAATGGATAAACAATAACACCATAATAGTTGGTGACTTTAACTCCCCACTGACAGCACAGAACAGATCCTCCAAATAGAAAATAAACAAATAATGTACTTAAACAGAACTCTAGTACAAATGGGCCTGACTGACATTTACAGGACATTCTACCCCAAAACCACGGAATATACGTTCTTCTCATCAGCTCATGGGTCATTCTCTAAGATTGACCATATCCTAGGACACAAAGCATGTCTCAAGCAATTTAAAAAAAATAGAAATTATACCATGTATCTTTTCAGACCACAATGGAATGAACGTAGAAATCGATCCTAATAAGAGTCCTCATTTCTACACCAAGTCATGGAAACTAAACAACCTTCTACTGAATAATCACTTCATAAATGAGGAAATCAAGATTGAAATCAAAAGATTTTTTGAACTAAGTGACAAAGGTGACACAAGTTACCAAAACCTGTGGGACACAGCTAAAGCAGTCCTGAGAGGAAAGTTTATTTCCATAAATGCCTATATCCAAAAGTCGAAAAGATCACAAATAGACAACCTAATGAATCGTCTCAAAGAGCTGGAAAAAGAAGAACAGACCAACCCCAAACCCAGCAGAATTGAAATCATTACCATCAAATCAGAACTAAATGAAATTGACCACAGGGAAACTATATGGAAAATTAATACAGCAAGAAGTTGGTTCTTCAAAAAAATAAACAAAATTGACACACCATTGGCTAGACTAACAAAAAGCAGAAAAGAAAAATCTCTAATAAACTCCATCAGGAACAATAAAGGAGAAGTTACAACTGATGACACGGAGATACAAGATATAATTTATGAATACTACAAAAACCTTTATGCACACAAACTGTAAAATGTGGAGGAAATGGACAATTTCTTAGAAACACACAGCCACTCTAGGCTCAACCAGGAAGAAATAGAATTCCTGAACAGACCAATATCAAGTACTGAAATTGAAACAGCAATAAAAAACCTTCCTAAAAAGAAAAGTCCTAGACCAGATGGTTTCACACCCAAATTTTTCCACACCTACATAGAACTGGTGCCTATCCTGCAGAAATTACTCCACAACATCAAGAAGGATGGAATTCTCCCCAACACATTTTATGAAGCGATCGTAACCCTGATACCAAAACCAGGAAAAGATGCAACAAAAAAATAAAACTACAGACCAGTATCCCTTATGAATATACATTCAAAAAGTCTCAACAAAATACTACTCAATCAATCCAGGTGCTTGTCAAGAATGTAATCCATCACAACCAAGTGGTCTTCATCCCAGGGATGTAGCGATGGCTTGACGTACTCAAATCTATAAATGTAATTCACCATATGAACAGAAGCAAATACAAAGACCATATGATCTTCTCAATAGACACAGATAAAGCATTTGACAAAATTCAACACCCTTTTATGATAAGAACGTTCAACAAAATAGGCATAGATGGGTTTACCTAAATACAAGCTATATATGACAAATCCACAGCCAATATCATACTGAATGGGGTAAAATTGAAAGCATTCCCACTTAGAACTGGAACAAGACAAGGTTGCCCACTATCTCCACTTCTGTTCAACATAGTGCTGGAAGTCTCACTACAGCAATCAGACAGGAGAGCAGAATTAAAGGCGTCCAAATGGGAGCAGAAGAGATCAAACTCTCACTCTTCCCTGATGGCATGATATTGTCCCTAGAAAACACCAAGGATTCAACCAAGAGACACCTTGATCTGATAAATGAATTTGGTAAAGTCTCAGGATACAAAATCAATACACAGAAATCAGAGGCATTCATATATGCCAACAACAGTAAATGTCAGAACCAAATCAAAGACTCAATTCCCTTTAAAATAGCAACAAAGAAAATAAAGTACCTTGGAATATTTTTAACTAAGGAGGTAAAAGACCTCTACAATGAGAACTATGAAACACTGAAGAAGGAAATAGCACAGGACGTAAACAGATGGAAGAATATACCATGTTCGTGAGTCGGCAGAATCAACATTGTTAAAATGTCTATATTACCCATAGTAACCTACAGAGTCAATGCAATCCCTATCAAAATACCGTCATCATTTTTCACAGATATAGAAAAAATAATTTTACACTTTGTATGGAACCAGAGAAGACCCCATATAGCAAAATCAATCCTAGACAACAAAAACAAAATAGGAGGTATCAATTTACCAGACTTCAAACTATACTACAAGGCTATAGTAATTAAAACAGCTTTTTATTGGCACAAGAACAGGGACATTGACCAGAGGAACAGAACAGAGAACCCAGATAGAAAACTATCCTCATATAGCCAACTAATCTTTGAGAAAGCAGACAAAAACATACACTTGGGAAAAGAATCCTTATTCAATAAATGGTGCTGGGAAAACTGGATAGACACATGTAGAAGACTGAAACATGACCCACACCTTTCACCTCTCACAAAAATCAACTCACGCTGGGTAACTGATTTGAACCTTAGGTGTGAAAGTATTAGAATGCTAGAGGAAAATGTTGGAAATACTCTTCTAGACATTGGCCTAGGCAAAGAATTTATGAGGAAGACCCCAAAGGCAATCACAACAGCAACAAAAATAAACAAATGGGACTTAATGAAATTAAGAAGCTTCTGCACAGCCAAAGAAACTGTCAAGAGAGCAAACAGACAACCCACAGAATGGAAGAAAATTTTTGCAAGCTACACATCCGATAAAGAGCTGATAACTAAAATGAAGTTAGAACTCAAGAAAATCAGCAAGAAAAAATCAAACGACTTTATCCAAAAATGGGCAAAGGACATGAGCAAAAACTTTTCAAAAAAGATGACAGAATAATGGCCAACAAACATATGAAAAAATGTTCAACATCTCTAATCATCAGAGAAATGCCAATGAAAACCACAATGAGATATCACTTAACTCCAGTAAGAATGGCCTTTATCAAAAGTCCCCAAACAACAAGTGCTGGCGTGGATGCGGAGAGATAGGAACACTCCTACACTGCTGGTGGGACTCCAAACTAGTTCAACCTCTGTTGAAAGCAGTATGGAGATAACTCAAAGCGATACAAGTAGATCTACCATTTGATCCAGCAATCCCACTACTGGGCATCTACCCAAAAGAACAAAGGACAATGTACAAAAAGACACCTGCACTTGAATGTTTATAGCATCGCAATTCACAATTGCAAAGCTGTGGAAACAACCCAAGTGCCCATGAATTCATGAGTGAATTAATAGAATGTGGTATATGTATACCATGGAATACTACTCAACTTTAAGAAACAATGGTGATATAACACCTCTTGTATATTCCTGGATACAGCTGGAACCCATTCTACTAAGTGAAGTATCTCAAGAATGGACAAACAAGCACCACATGTACTCACCAGCAAATTGGTATTAACCTATCCGCACCTATGTGGACATACGGGAGTAACATTTATGGGGTGTCGGGAGGGTGGGGGGAGGAAGGGATGGGTATATACAACCACAACAAGTAAGATGTGCAACAGTTGGGGGATGGACATGCTTGAAGCTCTTACTCGAGGGGGTGGAGGGCATGGGCAGTATAAGTAACCTTAACACTTGTTCCCCCATAATATGCTAAAATAAATAAATAAATAAATAAATTAGCGAGTTAGAAAAAAAAAGAAGCAATCAATAGAATGAAGAGACAACCTACAGAAATGGGAGAAAGTACTTGCAACCTATCTGATGGGTTAATATCCAGAATATATAAGGAACTCAAAACCAAATAATTTGATTAAAAAATGGGCAAAGAATTTGAATTGACATTTCTCACAAGAAAATAAAGAAATGGCCAACAGATACATGAAAAAATGCTTATCACTAATGATCAGAGAAATGCAAGTCAAAACCACAATGAGATATCACCTCACCCTAATTAGAATGGCTATTATCAGAAAAACAAAAAATAAATTCTGGTTTGGATGTGGAAAAAAGGGAACCCTTATACACTGTTGATGGAGATATAAATTGGCACAGCCATTATGGAAATCAGTATGGAGGTTGTCTTAGTCCATTTGTGTTGCTATAAAGGAATATCTGAGGCTAGGTAATTTATAAAGGAAAGAGGTTCATTTGGCTCATGGTTCTACAGGTTGTACAAGAAGCATGGTGCTGGCATCTGATAAGGGCCTCAGGCTGCTTCTACTCATGGTGGAAGGCAAAGGGGAGTTAGCATTTGCAGGGATCACATGGCTAGAGAGGAAGCAAGCAGGGGATTGCAGGCTCTTTTTAATGACCAGCTCTCCTAGGAACTAATAGAGTAAGAACCCTAACCCAAACCCCTCCCATTATGCCCCACCTCCAACATAGGGGATCAAATTTCAACATCTGGTTTGGAGGGGACAAATATCCCAGACCATAGCAGAGACTCTTTACAAAATTAGAACTACCAGCAATTCCATTACTGGGTATTTATTGAAAGGAAATTAGGGCTGGGCACGGTGGTTCACGCCTGTAATCCCAGCACTCTGGGAGGTCAAGGCAGGCAAATTGCTCAAGGTCAGGATTTCAAAACCAGCCTGAGCAAGAGCGAGACCCCATCTCTACTAAAAATAGAAGGAAATTAATTGGCCAACTAAAAATATATAGAAAAATTATCTGGGCATGGTAGCACATGCCTATAGACCCAGCTACTTGGAAGGCTGAGGCTGAAAGATCGCTTGAGCCCATTAGTTCGAGGTTGCTGTGAGCTAGGCTGACCCCACGGCACTCTAGCCCAGGCAACAGAGGTCTCAAAAAAAAAGAAAGAAAGAAAGAAAGAAAGAAAATTAGTATGTCAGAGAGTTATCTTCACTCTTATGTTTATTAACAATAGCCAAGTTACAGAATCAACCTGTGTCTATCAACAGATAAATGCATAAAGAAAATGTATGTATACACACAACAGAATACTATTCACCCATAAAAATGAATGAAAGCCTGTCATTTGTGGAAACGTGGATGAACTTGGGAACATTAGGCTAAGTGAAATAAGCCAGGCACAGAAAGGCAAATACCACATGATCTTACTTATGTTTGGGATCTAAAGAAACTTGAACCTATAGTGACAGAGAGTAGAAGGATAGTTACTAGGTGGGAGAGAAAGGGATATGTTGGTCAAAAGGCATACACCTTCAGTTATATGATGAATAAGTACCAGATACCTGATGTATAGCATAGGAACTATGGTTAATAATGTATACTTAAAATTTACTAAGAAAGTAGATCTGAAGTTTTCTCACTACAAAAAAAATGGTAACTGTATGAGGTGACAGATATGTTAATTAGCTTGATTATAGTGATTATTTCACAATGTATACATCTATCAAAACATGTGTACACCTTAAATATATACAATTTTTATTTGTCAATCATACCTCAAAGAGGATTGCTTGATGCCATGAGTTTGAGACCAACGTGAGCAATGTAGCAAGACCCCATCTTTACAAAAAATTTAAAAAATAGCTGACCATGGTGTTGTACACCTATAGTCTTAGCTACTTGAGAGGCTGAAATGAAAGGGTTGCTTGAGCCCAGGAGTTCAGGGTTACAAAGAGTTGTGATTGCACCACAATACTACAGCCTGGGCCACAGAGTGAGACCCCGTCAAAAAAACAAAACAAAACAAAACAACAAACAAAACATGCAAATAAACAAAATGCAGTATAGATTTATGTCAATCGAAAGATACAATAGAAGTTTTTAAGTGGATTTAAAGGAAGGTAGAATTATGCTGTCATTATTGTTCATGTTAATGAAATACATATGTTTAAGAAATTTCTTTAGTCATTTATTTCAGGATATTCTTTTTAGGTTCCAGTTTTAGCTTATTGCTCTTGAAGTCATTACTAGGAAGAATTTCAGATTCCACCTTTGGTAATTTTAGTTCTTATATTTTGATTTCCCTAGCTTTTTTTTTTCTTTAATTTATAGTCAAAATTTGGTAAAAAGCTTTAATAAAAAAACAATGAAAATGTGAATATCTTTATGAGATGACAAACACCAGGCTAAAAAGTGAAGACTCAGTGCAGTCTTCCAGATGTTTTCAGCTATCTAGATGTTGACATGATATAGATTAAACATCTGGATGGGTGATTAAAATAACTTCATGTCCAGGTGCCTACTGTCAAGTAGACACAGGTTAAGGTTTCATAGTTCTAACAAATGGAAAAATTTTTAAAGCTGATGAGATCTTATGATTTTTCTTTTCACTGAACTAAAAAGAACATTACTGCCTGTCTATTCATAAATGTTTTTACCTAGCCAGAAATAGTCTTAACTTAGGTCAGTGAATTGAATTTGATGGTATAGCATCCTGTACCCTTGTCTTCTGGCAGAAATAGTGGCTCTCAAGCTAGGCCATTATCTAGGCAAATATCAGTAAGTGGCTGGCAAGCACTCACTGGCCCATGAGGCTTTTTGAGCTCTTATGGGGATAATGTAAATGTGTGATTCAAGTTGCCACTGAACAAGATCCTGTCAAGGTACTGCCACAGGCTGCAAAATGGCTTATGTATTTGTGTTTTCACTTAGGCTTTTTACTTTCTCTCTATATAGCAAGTTACAGAAAGAACTGTTTCTTTATGGTCGCTGATAAACAGCAATAAAGAAAAATTCAAAAACCCCTTCTATACTAAAGAAATCAATCGAGTCTTATATCCAGTTGCCAGTATGCGTCACTTGGAACTCTGGGTGAATTACTACATCAGATGGAACCCCAGAATCAAGCAACAAGTAAGTGAAATAGCATTGTTAAAGACAGTGATGTCAGCTGAATGGTTACTTCTGGGCCTAGATGATATTATTTCATATGGTGGTTTTTAATATTATAAGGAAAAATAGACTGAAAAACTTGTTTTTAAACAAAACTTTAAAATTGTTTTTTAATTACTAAACCATGTATTTTGATAAATTCCTCTGCCAATGTGAATGATAGAATTTTTTTTACTAAAATCTAAGCTGATCTAAAGCTTTAGAAAATTTCTGAGTTTTCATAGCCAGGGATTTCCATTAATCACTTGAAGTGGTTACATATCATATATGCATCATTAGAAAATTCTTTACATTGACTAGACTTAGATGATCCTGTCAAGGTAAGAAAAGGTTTGCTACACTCTGGTTCAGGTGTGTGCACCTGAGTCAGCTACTGTCAGGGGGCTTTTTATTGAGGTTCTTTTCTTCTAAAATAAAGGTAATTGACCTGTCAATGGATAGTCAGTTCAGTTGGCCATTTATCAAGCAAAGAAGGCAACAATGATTTTTGAAGTGAAAGACTGCACATTTTATTAAAGACACACTTGAGCTTTTCATTCTCCCACCCTCAGTCAATCCAAAATCAGAAGGAAAAACAGCCTTTTTGGAAAGGTTTGGCAGTACATCTGTTTATTGATTTGTTCTAAGCATTATAAATATTCAGTGTTTGTGGTGGCCCTTTGTAAAGCTTTGCACATTTTCCTGCTGTTTGGGTGGTCAACTACCTGTTCTCACAGTCCAGTCTTGCATAAGTACCAGCTTTAATCCACCAGAAATAGGCTGGCCACAGCAGGGCACTGTGGCTGTGGTCTGTCTCTCAGATTTTCATTCTGCTCAGGCAGCTGGCCGCATGCCATTCTGTCCGCTTTCTTCTCATTGGGGAAATACCCGTTTCAAGCTGGCACCCTCCTTTCAAGGTCTCTGCCATTTGCATGAAAGGCTTTTGCAATTTGGTAATGGTTGAAATGTGTATTCTTTTGGAAAGTGACAGATTCCAGGGCTTGAGAACATTCACTTGTTTAGTTTGGGATCTGAGAAGCACATTGAGGGAATTTGTTTAGCAGGAGTCCTAGTGTTTGGAATAGCAAGTAAAGAGGAAATGGGAATTTTTCCAGGGTTCTAACCACTTTTACAGAGAACGTGTTCCTTTTCTAATTAAAAAGTATTTTATAGATGAGCACTATGTTTGTCCTATAAAATAAGCCTTTTCTGTATTTTTGTGGCTTTGTGTTAAACATTGGCAATGAAAAAGTGTCGCTAGTTTCTATATAGACCCTGTAACCTCTTCTCACCCATCTGTACTTGAAGAAGTTCTTGAAATTTGAAGAATTTAGAACAAGTTATTTATGAATATGTAAAGTTGCAGGCCACGTGCCCTCTCCCCTGGTGGTAGCAGTAGCCTTCTAGCTAGACTCCTTGATATGCTACCCTTGCTTCTTTCCAGTCTGTTCTCAGCATGGCATCCAAAGTGTCCTTGTAAAGCAGATCATGCCACTCTACTACTCAGAACTGGCCAGGTAGCTGCTCACCTCACCTAGAGTCAAAGCCCAAGTCCTTATGATGGCCTCTTAGGCCTCATTTGACTCCTGCCCCTTACCTCTCCAACCTCTTGGCCTCCTCACCAGCAACTCTGTCACACACTGCTTTAGCCGTACTGGCCTCTCTGCTCTTCCTCAGACACTCAAATATCCACTCAGCACCTTCCATCTCCCTCAAGCCTTTCCCCAGAAATCACCTGTTCAGTGTGACTCTCTCTGACCACCCAGTTTAGAGTATAAGCCTCTTACCCTGCTCTACTCTTCCATAGTATTGATCACCTTCAAACATTCTATGGAACTCACAAGATGGTTATGTTTGTTTGTCTAGCTCCCCCTGCTGCAAGATAAAGGCCATGAAAATGGGTATTTTGGGCCTCCTTTGTTCACTGATGGAATAGTATCTGGCCCTCAGTCAAGTTTATGAAGAGAAAAATGGGCAAAGATATTAACAAGCAGTGCACAGCATTTACTGGGCATTACGTGTTCTACCAAGTATTCCTATTTTAATGCCATCCACATATGCATTCCTGAAAAATCTCACAGTGCCAAGTCACACACTAAAAATAACAGTGATTATGGGAAGAATAGGATTAGGAGGCCTCTTGCAAACCTACGGACCTTTGTAACCAGAGTGCTAATGAAAGCAACAATCTCAGTAGAAACGTGGGCACAGTTACGCCTCTGCTGTATTCGTACCTGGCTTTAGCTAAGTCACTCCTTGGCAGCCTGTAGTGGGTAAAATGCCCTCACACCCTGCCAAAAGAAAAAAAAAAAAAAAAAGACGTTTCTGCCTAGAACCTGTGAATATGACCTTTATTGGGAAAAAGGTCCTTGCAGTTGTGATTAAGTTTAGGATCTTAAGATAAGATCATCCCAGATTTAGGGTGGGTGGGCCCTAAATCCAATGACAGATGTCCTCATAAGAGAAAGGAGGAGGAGACTCGAGAGACAGGCTTACAGAGGGGAGAAGGCCATGTGAAGACAGAGGCAGAGATTGGAGTGATGCTGCCACAAGCCAAGGAAGCCTGGAGCCACCAGAAGCTGGAAGAGACAAGGAAGCATCCTCCCCTGGAGCCCCCAGAGTGTGCATGGCCCTGTTGACACCCTTACTTGGGGCTTCTGCTCTGCAAAACCATAAGAAAATGAATTTCTGTTGTTTTAAGCCCCCCAGATTCATGTTAGCTTGTTAGAGCAGCTGCAGGAAGCTCATGCACAGTCTTATACCTAGGGCTCATGCTCTCTCTGCTGGGATGCAGGTCCTGGAGGGTGTCTGCTTCCAATAGATTCCATTCTCCTCACCATTAAAAATCGGATCCAGTCTCCTTCATCAATGCATTGTCTTCACAGCTTCCTTGTTGGTGTTCATAACTTTGGCAAATTGCTTAACACAGTAGAAAACAGCACGGTTCTGGAAGCCACTATGTGTACTTAACAGAAGGCACTCTGTAGACATTCTGCTTTTTTCTTAAGGTCTTCATATATTGCTCAAGCTTTCTAGAAAGCTTGCCCCTGTGATCGGTTCAAAACATTAACTTTTTACAGGGCTGTTCTGTTGTATATCTTGACCTGGGTGGTGAATACATAAAGATGCATTGAGCTGAACATTGAGATTTATGTACTGTGATTAAAAATTAACATGCTAAGGAGAATCACATTGTGCTCCAGCCTGACTTTTGCCTTTTTCTCAATACCAATCCCCTATTTACCAATCAAAGAAATCGGCATTGTAGCAATACAGAATGTATAACTCCACGCTCACAACAATGTTGTGAAGTGTATGCTGTTTTTATTACCATTTTACACATAGGGAAATGGAGGCACACAGAAGGTTCAGTTATACAGCTGGTAAAGGGCAAACCCACAATACACACTCAGGCCAGAGGGTAGCAGAGCTGCTGCTCTTAGCCATGTATTAAGATGGGCAATAAGCACATGAAAATATGTTCTAGTAGAGCAGTACAAATTAAAACTAACATGGCATACCATGTTATAGCCCTCAGATTGGAAAAAAAAATCATAATCTTAGGCTCCTAAGTTCTGGTGAGGACACAGGAGCATAAGGTGTCATCACCATCTCCAAGAGCAACTTGGCAGCATCTAGTGAAGTTGAAGAGACCATTCTCTACTTCTCAGTGATTCCACCCCTAGGAAAATTCCTTAGAGCAACACTTGCATATGTGTGCAAGGAGATGTGTATGAGGATACTCAGTACGGCATTGCGTGTAATACTGAGGAGCCCTGGAAGTCACTGATTATCCACTGGTGTGGTAGATGTCTCTCAGAGCAAAAAGGACAGTGGGCCTGGGGACAGGCAGCTCAGGAGACTGGAACTGTGTCTAGATCTATTAAAATTTTTAAAAGATGGTGACATGTCTGAGGAAATGTGTACATATTTCTTGGCAGTGAACAGCTGGGGGTTTTAGTACTCTGGGTACTTTTCTGTATGTGTCAGTGATGCACTAGTAAAGGAAAGTGTGTATTATGTTAAACCTTGATAGAAGGCTTTATTCAGAAAGTGGCAGTTGCTGCAGATGTGTGGAGCAGGTGACTTCTCGTGACATGGCCAGCATAAGCGTAACTTGTGTCCATGGTTCTCTCCAGCAGCCGAATCCAGTGGAGCAGCGGTACATGGAGCTCTTAGCCTTACGAGATGAATACATAAAGCGGCTTGAGGAATTGCAGCTTGCCAACTCTACCAAGCTTTCTGACCCCCAAACATCACCTTCTAGTCCTTCCCAAATGATGCCCCATGTGCAAACTCACTTCTGAGGGGGACCCTGACACTACATTAGGGCTCTGAATAAAGGAAATAGTTGGCTTTCATTTTGGGCATCTGTACAAAGTAGATTAAAATATTTGCCTCCATGTAGAACTTGAACTAACATAATCTTAAACTCTTGAATATGTGCCTTCTAGAATACATATTACAAGAAAACTACAGTGTCCACACGGCAGTCAGAAGAAAGGAGCCAAGATGAGGTTTTTGGAAAATACTGACACTGTTAAAAAGCAGTTTTTGAAAGATAAAATTTAATTTACTTCTAGAGAAATACTATATATACAATATGCATTTTGTGGGCTTAATTGAAACATTATTTTAAATTAAAGGGGGAAAATATGTTTATAAAATGGATTTTCCTTAAGTTCCTTAGTGGATGCTTTGGATTATCTAAAATGAATCCAAATGTGAAAGATGTGTTATTGCCAAAACCAAATTGAACTCAGCTTCCTTGGCGTTACCTCAGAGCAAGGTGTTTAAGTAATTGCCAACTTTTATACCATCGTAAGTGGTGACTTAAGGAGAAATAGCTGTGGGGATGAGTTTTTCATTATTTGGAAGTTGTGGAATATAAAATGTTTTCCCCTAATTCTCAAGAGAAGTTTATTTTTATATTAAAAAAACTGATGGGGCCCAGTTAAATATGATTTGATTTTTTTTTAACTGCCAGTTCTGTTTTTTTTGTAATTCTTCCATGAGCTTGCCTAAAATTCTGAATCACTTTCAGGTGGTGGCACTATTCAAGGATGGCAGGTGCATTCTGCTGCTTAGGTTGCAAACATTGCTCTAGTCAATCCAGCTTATCTGACAAAATGTAGACTTGTGCATCTTGAGTGTGTGAGCTGTTACTAGAGCATCATACTTTGAAATGAATGCCCCAGATGTACATTTTCTGAGTGTATTCTCAAAAATATTGTTTATGAATTTCAATTTAAATGGTGTTGGGTTCCCTTCCCCACCCCCCAAGCGTGCATAAAAACTGGTTCTACAAATTTTTACTTGAAGTACCAGGGCAGTTTGCTTTTTCAGGTTGTTTTGTAGTTAAAGTGAAAAGTTAAATGTACAATTCTATTTGCTATCTAAACTAATTCATTTAGTGAGTATATTTGTGAAAGCTAAGGCTAGCGTTAAAACAATTAATGTGTTTTACAATGATTTGTAAAGGATTATTTATAGCTAATATGGTTTTGTTTTCAATGAATTAAGAGAGATTAAATATATCTTTGTAAATTATTTTATGGCATAGCTTAATTGGTCTACCAAATAAGACATCTCAAGTACAGTAGTATAATGTACGAATTTTGTAAGTATAAGAAATTTTATTAGACATTCTCTTGCTTTTTGTAAATGCTGTAAATATTTCATAAATTAACAAAGTGTCACTCCATAAAAAGAAAAAAAGCTAATACTAATAGCCTGAAGGATTTTGTGAAATTTCATGAAAACTTTTTCATGGCAATAATAACTAAAGACCTGCTGTAATAAATATATTAACTAAAACCTAATTTTCAGATATATAACTGTGTATATGTTGAAAATATACATGATGCCCATCTTATCAATATTTTCTTTTCCTGTGTCCACTTCACGTGCTCTTTATCTTACTGACAACCTTGTAGGGCAGCGGACCCCACCCTTTTTGGCACCAGGGACCAGTTTCATGGAAGACAATTCTTCCATGGACAGGGGTTGGGGAGGGTGCAGCAGAGCTCCACTGCCGGGGCCCTAATAGGCCACAGACCGTTATTGGTCCTCGGCCCAGGGCTTGGGGACCACAGTTTAGGGCTCTCCCAAAATTCCAGCGATATTGGGCATTTCAGTGCATAAACACTTAACTCCAGTGAGAATGATTTTTATCAAAAAGTCCCAAAACAATAAATGCTGGCATGGATGTGGAGAGATAGGAACAATCATACACTGCTGGTGGGACTGCAAACTAGGACAACCTCTGTGAAAAGTAACTGCAGATTTTAAGAGTTACGACTGCCTATAAGGATAGCTTTTGCAAAAGTGCTGGAATGAATAGATGCAAAACTTCAGGCTCTGAATGGAGAACACAGCAGTTGATAGTAGGGGAAGGTAAGATACTGATTAAAGTAAGCCGTACTGGCTGTCTCATTAGGTAAGAATTTTTTAAATATTTTAAAATAGGATAGTATTCTTCAAATACTGTTGACAGTTGGAAATTCCATTATTTATGTATCTGCAACCTGGGAGTGCTGAATAGAGCAGTAAACTAAAAGTGACCATTTTCTAAAAATCAGAATAGGACTCTTAAAAGATTAAGTGTATCTTTTTAAACTATGAGTATTTGAAATACTTGGCAAAGTTCTTCCTCAGACATTGCTGCATTTAATCCTCACTACAACCTCAGAGGCTAGGTGGTATCGTATTATCACTCTTTTTCAACTGAGGAGAATGTCTTTGCTCCAGGGAGTCAGTGACATGCCCCAAGTCCCACAGCATCAAACCGTCATACTGGTATTAAACTGAAGTCTACCTTTCTTGAATCCCACTGAATGGCCTTAGGTCTGCCTTCTGGGTTGAAATAGAATAACTTCTCTTCCTGGGACAACCCTTCAAACAGTTTGGAATCATATTTTTGGTAATATAACAGGCTTTTTTTCTAAATACAGTCATAGCACTCTCTGATTTGTTTTTGATAATTCAGCAAAGTTTATCCTTTTGCTTTATTGAAAGGAATAATACTCAGAAGTTTCAAAATAAGCTGACTAGTATCTCATCATTTGCAACCCTTTCCATATAAGGCAGATGTGTGGTGTCAGACAACTTGTCACATTTGGGGGCATTACGCAAAAGTAGGACTATGTAAAGGGAAAATTCTTAAAATGTGGGAATTTAGTACAGAGTGTATACACCACACCTATGACTGGAGGACACAGCCATGGATGGCCATTAAAGCAAAAGCAGGGGACACTTGAGAGAAATAAGAAATGTGTGCAGTGTGCAACCCACAATCAAGAATGAGTATTAGCACATTTGTAAAAAGTGTTATATGGCTGAAATAGATTTCAGCTGAGTATTTTTAGACTCTCAGAACCACTAAAAGCATGAAGCTAGAATACCAATATTTGAAATAGCATGACATGCCAACATTTATTGGTAGATTTAAAACTTAGTTAAGGAATTGTTAGCAAGGTCTTCCGTATTAAACATATTTCGAAGAGGAAAGACCTGAAAAACAAAGTATCTACACTTCCTATGAGGCTTAGATTCAAATATGGATTACTCCTTATTTTCAATTTGTCCTTTAAGAGCAAAGGTGATGACATATTTCAAACAGACTAGCTCAATGTTAAGACACAACCATTAAGGCTTAGCATATCATTTCTCTAGTCACTTTTGAGAACGTGGCTTATTCACTTACAGCGGTTCTGAAATCATTTCACAGTGACTTCCACGTAAATTCTTTAAAGAGTTGTTCACCTCATTTCACGAGATCGCAACCTGTATTAAAGCCCTGGACAGGATGTGTGAAAACCTGGTTCCTATCTGGGCTTGGGCATTGGCTCATGGCCCTATTTTCTAGACAGAAGGTGTGAGGTAAGACCCTCCCTGATGCTACGAAGGGCTGCACATTTTCAAAGTTTCCTTACAACTCGAACACAGCCCTTCTCAGAAGTGCATTATTTTTGTGAAGTCTGATGGAGAGATTCATCTTTTTCATTTTTAAAAATTTATAACTAACATAATTGTACATATTTATGGGGTACAATGTGATGTTTCAACACACGTATATAAGCCAGCCACAGAAAGACACCGAATGATCTCACTCATATGTGGGATCTAAAATGTTGATTTCATAGAAGTAGAGAATAGAACAGTTACCAGAGGCTGGGGAGGGGAGGGAGGGAGGGGAGACTGGAAAAAGTTGGTCAATGGGTAGAAAGTTATAGTCAAATAGGAAGAGCAAGTTTTGATGTTCTCAGAAATGTATTTTAATCACTTTGCATATACAGTATGGCACAAGATGGTGTTTGCCTTATTTGTGAGTTTCATGTTTCTGCTGTAAGAAAACACAAACTTAGTGGTAATTTATTATCTTACAACACAAATTTATCATCCTACCATTCTGGAGGTCAAAAGTTTGAAATGGGTCTCACAGGGCTAAAATCAAGGTGTTGGCAATGCCACTTTCCTTCTGGAAGTTCTAGGAGAAAATTCTTTTCCTTGCCTTTTCCAGCTTTTAGTGGCCACCTGCATTCATTCATTCAATGACTTTTCCTCCATCTCAAAAGCCAGCAGCATAATATCTTCAAATCTCTGACTCTCTTTTTGCCTCCTCTTTTGACATCTGAAAGACCCTTATCTTTTTAGACCAGACATTTGGCCCATCTGGATAACTCAGGATAATCTGTCCACCTTAGGGTCAGCTCATTATCAACTTAATTCCATCTGTTACCTTATTTTTCCCTTGTAACATATTCACAGGTTCTGGGGATTGGAATGTGGATATCTTTGGAGATCATTATGCTGCCTCCACACTCCAGTCCCTTTAGCTTTGGGTGGTAGAGAAGCCTGCAAGGTGATAGGTCAAAGACTGCTAGCCTCACCCATTACAAGCTATATGATTACTTACAATTAGGTAAGTGACTAGTTCAATTCATTTGTTACATGTCAGACAAAATTTAAACTTAGAGGTGTCTTCAGTTTTACTCCCTTTTTCTATTCTTCTACTCAAAGCCAGACCATGTACTTCAACTCCCTTGGTCTTTAAATGGAAGAAAGGGAGCTATTAATTGGAGACATATGTGCCAGACACTGTACTATCTGGTCTCCCCACAACCTTATATAATTGACAATTATTTTTTGGTTATTTTACAGATGAGACTAAGGTTCAGAGCTAGAAATGTTTTATATGTTTTTTTAAGATCACTTCAGTCACTTCAACAAATGCTGTCTACATAACCCAGACCTGCACCAGGTGTTGAGGAAGCACAAATAGCAAAAACAGTAGCCTCCTTATAAGGAGCATCTAGCCTAGTGGGAAGATAGTCCAGTTAACCAGTAATTTCCATGCAGGGTGCTGCCTGCTATGATAGGGATCAAGAGCTTCTGGGTTAGGACAGGGAGTTGAGGGAACTTCTTGGAAATATTGTCAGAACTAAGTCTTCAAAGTTAAGTAAGCATGCAAGTCTGGTTTAACATATGCAAGTCAATCAATGGGATATATCATAATAACAGAATGAAAGATAAAAACCATACGATCATCTTGATGCAGAAAGAGCATTTGACAAAGTTAGACATATTTTTTTTGAGACAAGGTCTCACTCTGTCACCCAGGCTACAGTGCATTGATGTGATCATAGCTCACTGGAGCCTTGAACTCCTGGACTCAAGCCATCCTCCTGCCTCAGCCTCCCAAATAGCTAGGACTACAGGTGCATGCCACCATGCCTGGATAATTTTTCTTAGTTTTTGTAGAGACATGTCTAGCTATGTTGCCCAGGCTAGTCTCCAACTCCCGGCCTCCCCAAGTGCTGGGATTATAGGTGTGAGACACCATGCTCAGCTCAACATTCTTTCTGGATAAAAAAAAATCTAAACCATTCAGGTAAAGAAGGAAATTTCCTCAACATAGTAAAGGCCATTTATGAAAAACCCACAGCTAACATCATAATCAATGGGAAAAACCAGAAAGCTTTTCCTCTAAGTTATGACACAAGGGAAAGATGCCCACTCTTGCCACTTCTATTCAACATAGTACTGAAAGTATCAGCAAGAGCCATAAGACAAGAAAAATAAATAAAAGACATACATATCAGAAGGGAAGAAGTAAAATTATTTGGAGATGACATCTTATATGTAGGAAATCTCAACAACATCACAAAAAGACTGTTAGAACTAATAATTTGGTAAAGTTGCAGGATACAAGTCAACATACAAAAATCGTTTGTATTTCTGTACACAAATAACCTATCCAGAAAAGAAATCAAGAAAACAATACCATTTACAATATCATCACAAAGAATAAAATACTTAGGAATAAATTTAGCCAAAGAAATGAAAAATCTGTACATTGAAAACTATAGAACTCTAATGAAAGAAATTGAAGAAAACACAAATGGAAAAATATCCCATGCTTGTGGACTGGAAGTATTAATAATGTTGAAAATGCCCATATTACCCAAAGCAATATACAGATTGAAAGCAGTCCTTATCAAAATTCTGAAAATTCCAATGACATTATTTAAAAAATAGAAAAAAAAAACAATTCTAAAATTTGTATGAAACCACAAAAGATCCACAATAGCCAAAGCAATTCTGAGAAATAAAGTTTCTGATTTAAAATTATGAAGCTACAGTATTCAAAACAGCATGTTACTGGCATATAAACAGTCACATAGACCAATGGAACAGAATAGAGAGCCCAGAAATAAACTCCAATATATATGGTCAACTAATTTTTGACAAGGGCACCAAGAGGAAACAATGAGGAAAGGATCGACTCTTCAACAAATGGTGTTGGGAAATCTGGATTTCTACATGCAAAATAATTAAATTGGATTCTTATCTCACACCATATACAAAAAATCAACACAAAATGGATAAAAGACCTAAACGTAAGACCTGAAACCATAAAACTCCTAGAAGAAAACATAGAGGAAAACCTCCTTGACGTTGGCCTTGGCAATGATTTTTTGGACATCACACCAAAAGCTCAGGCTACAAAAGCAATAATAAATAGATGAGACTACGTCAAACTAAAAACCTTCTGCACATAAAAGGAAACAATCAACAAAATGAAAAGGCAACCTATGGGTTGGGAGAAAACATTTCAAACCATATATCTGATAAGGGGTTACTATCCAAAATATATAAATGACTGACATAACTCAATAGCAGAAAAACAACCCAATTGAAAAAGTGGGCAAAACACCTGAATAGATATTTCTCCTAGGAAGACATATAAATGGCCAATGGGTATATGAAAAGGTGTTGAACATCACTAATCAGGGAAATTCAAATCGAAACCACAGTGAGATACTACCTTGCACCCGATAGGCTGGCTGCTACCAAAGAGACAAGAAACAACAAGTGTTGGCGAGGGTGTAGAGAAAAGGGAACCCTTGTATACTGTTTGTAGGGAATGTAAATTAGTACAGCCATTATGGAAAACAGTATGGACTTTTCTAAAGAAAAAATAGAACTACCATATTACCCAGCAATCCCCCTTCTAGATGTATACCCAAAGGAAATGAAATCACCACCTTGTAAAGATATCTGCACTCCCATGTTCATTGTAGCATTATTCATAATAGCTACTATATGGACACAACCGAAGTGTCCATTGATGTACATTTCAGTTGGATAAAGGAACCAACCAAAGGAACCTACCGAATCTACCTTTATCTGGTGGATAAAGGAACTGTGGTGTGTATGTGTGTGTATATATATGTTAATATATACATATATATACAATGGAATATTATTCAGCTTCAAAAAAGAAGGAAATTTGCCACAACATAGATGAAACTGAAGAACATTTTGCTAAGTGAAATAAGCCAGACATGGAAAGAAAACTATTGCGTGTTCTCAGTTACATGTGGAATCTAAAAAAAGGTCAAATACACAAAATAAGACAGTGGTG
Source organism: Mirza zaza (assembly GCA_008750895.1). Taxonomy (NCBI): domain Eukaryota; kingdom Metazoa; phylum Chordata; class Mammalia; order Primates; family Cheirogaleidae; genus Mirza; species Mirza zaza. The sequence goes on along the minus strand of VSMD01139588.1, from coordinate 7,651 downwards.
GAGGTCTGGTGCAGTGGCTCACACCTATAATACTAACACTCCAGGAGGCCAAGGCAGGAAGATTGCTTGAGGTCAGGAGTTTGAGACCAGCCTGAGAAAGAATGAGACCTTGTCTCTATAAAATAGAAAAAAAAAAAAATAGCCAGGTGTGCTGGCACACATCTGTAGTGCCAGCTACTTGGGAGGCTGAGGCAGGAGGATTGCTTGGGCCCAGGAGTTTGTGGTTGCTGTGAGCTAGGTTGATGCCACAGCACTCACCCGGGCAACAGAGCAAGACTCTGTCTCAAACAAGCAAACATAAAAACAGTGGTGATGGGGAGGAAATAGGGCAATGTAGGTTAAGTCAAAGGATGCAAAATACCAGATATGTAAGATAGAGAAGTCTAGAGATCTAATGCACAACATGAAGGCTATCATTAATAATATTGTATTCAGGAATTTTGCTTAAAGAATGGATTAAGTGTTCTTGCCCCCCACACACAAAAATGGGTAACTATGTAAGATGATGGATATGTCAATTTACTTAAATATAGTAACTGTTTTACTAATGTATATCATAACACCATGCTGTGCATCTTAAATATGTACAATAAAATTTTTAAAGATTCTATAAAAAGAAAAGTGTTAAGTAGGAGCTCAGTCACATCTGTCATCAGGGAAATGTACAATCAAAGCACAATGAGATACTACCCACACCCATGTATTGCAAACTTTTTTAAAGTCTGGGATTTCCAAGCATTGGCAAGATTGTGGGCCAATAGGAATTCTCATACACTGCTTTGGAGAACAGTTGGCATTATCTGATAAAATTGAAGTGACACCTACCTATGACCTAGCAATTTTACTCTTGGGCATGGAGATAGCCTTGAGAAATAAGAACTTCTGTGCACCAAAAGACAGGTACAAGAGTATTCACAACAGCATTGTTTAATATTAATATCCAAAAACAACAGCAAACTGGAAACAGCTCAATATCCATCTACAGTAGAACAGATAAATTGTAGCATATTCACACAATGATCAAACCACAGCTATACAACACAGTTGACTCTCATAAGCATGTTAATTAAAAGAAGCCAGGTACAAAATAATATATACTAATCCCCCTTTATCCTCCCAGGATACATTCTGAGACCCCTAGTGGGTGCCTGAAACTGCCATTAGTTCTGTACCGTATGCATACTATATTTTTCTATACATGCCTACTTATGATAAAGTTGAATTTATAAATTAGATATGGTAAGAGATTGACAACAATAACTTAGTAATCAAATAGAACAATTATAACAATATACTGTAATAAAAGTTATATGGATGCGGTCTCTCTCTCTCTCCCTCTCCCTCTCCTTCTCCCTCCACCTCCCTATCTCAAAATACTGATATTTTCAGACCATAGCTGATTATGGGTAACAGGAAACCATGGAAAGCGAAACTTCAGGTAAGGGGGGACTACCGTATATGGTATTATTCCTGTAAGTTCAGAATTCCTGTAAGTTCAGAATTCCTGTAAGTTCATTCCTGTAAGTTCAGAAACAAACTAAACTCTTGTTTAGGGATGTATGGATGGTAAAACAATAAAGTAGAGCAAAGAACCACCACCATAGAAAGGAACAATATGAGCAGAAGCATCTAGTACATTAAACGGGATGCAGTGTGTGTGGAACTCAAAGAAAGTTGGTATTCCCGGATTGTGATGTGCACAGCCTGGAGGAAGGCGACCAAGGGTTAGGCAGGGGCCAGTCGTGGAGCATGCTGGGGGGCATGTGGTGAGGATGGATTTCAGGGCAGCAAGGCTAGGGACAGAAAGACCCGTTTGAGGCTAATGTAGTTGACCAGATTGGGGTGGGGGGACTGAGCCTGGAGTAGAGATGGTTAGAGATGCTAATTGAAAAAGAATCAAAAGGAGTTTGTGACTGGGAAAAAGAGATGAGAAAAAAGCCAAAAATGGTACTGAGGTTGTCGATGAATGCAATTGGGTGGCATTTCCAGAAATAGGGAATATCAGCAGAGGAGCAAGTGGGGGCGGTATTAAGCCAGTTTGGGACATGCTATATGTGAAGAGAACAGGTGTCCAAGATGTGGTTGAGTTTAGGCCTGAAGCTCACAGAAGAAGTCAGATAGAAATACAGATTTGGGGATAAAACTGTGGAAGTAGATGACATTGCTTGTGCAAGTAAGTGGCAAAAAGCGGCAAGCCCAACTCCAGATTGTAAGGGGCAGGTTGAGGAAGAGGAGACTTGGCATGAAACGGAGAAGGAAGGTCAGAGGAGTGCAGAAGCAAACAGTTACAGCATGGATGGTAAGAGAAAAGATTATTGCAAGGAGCAGGTGCTTAGCCCGGGAGATCTGGTGAATTAAGGATAAAAAAGTGTCCAGTCAATTTGGAAAGTAAGAAGTCCCTGGAGGACATTTGTGAGAGCTGTTCCATTGAGGCAGAAGCTAAAGAACAATGAATCGAAAGTGACTGGCCAGGATTCTAGCAGCTAAGGGAGACACAAGGCAGGAGAGGTGCCCAGTTTGAGAAACTATTAAATATCACTTTGGCACCAGGACGTGCTTTAGCACCACTGAGCTGCAAGGCAGCCTGCATTCCAGATCCCAGGGCATGGCCATGTTACAGTGAAGAGAGAACAAAGAAACTGTAAGAATAGCCCCACCTTCTGCTGTCATCCATCCACGTACGTATAATAAGCCCTGTCTGCTTAAATGCCACTTGATGATGGAAGTCTTCCCCAAGGCCCCTCCCCTCAGTCCTTAGGGTCCACTGTGCTATGCTGCCCCAGGACCTCATGTTTCCCCTCTCATTGCACTTGCCATACTTTGTTGAAATCATATGTTGAATGTCTTTCTTCCTCGTTACGCTATAAGGTGTGTGAGGGCAAGGACCCTTTCTGTCTTGTTCTTGGCCATAGTGCCCAAGATGGTGCCTGGCACATGATAGGTGCACAATATATATTTATTTGAATGCATGAATGAGTGAATGATGGGTATACAAATGTAGGTCACTCTTTCTAGAGGGTTGAATATAAAGACAGGCGAGAGATTGGATAATAACTATGGAGAAGTGAAACCAGGAGAATGGGCTTTTGAAAGGAAGAGACTTGCCTATGATCGTATATTGGGAGGAATAAGCCAGTGGAGAGTGCAAGATCACGGAGAGGAAACAGAACTATTGCCTGATCGAACAAGGCCCCAGAGTATGGAGGAGACAAAGGAGACAGGCAGAGATGGATTTGCTCTGAACAACAAAAAGGACTTGTCTTCCTCAGCAACTAGAGAAGAGGAGGGTGGGTGCACATGAAGAAACATTTGTGGAGGGAATATTCACCCCTCCAAGATGTCCACATCCTAATCTCCACAACCTGTGAATGTGTCAGGGTACATAGCAAAAGGGAGTTAGGATTACAGGTAGAATTAAGATTGCCGATCAATTGACTTTGACGTGAGGAAGGATCCTGGATTATTGAGGTGGGCTCACTGTAACTGCAAGGGTCCTTAAAAGTGGAAGTGGGAGGCAGAAAAACAGCCAGGGTCTGAGCCATGTGAGAAAGACTAGGCTTGCCATGGCTGGCTTTGAAGATGGAGGAAGGGACCATGAGCTAAGGAATGTAGCAGCCTCTATAAGTTGAAAACAGCAAGGAAACAGATTTTCCTCTGGAGCACCCAGAAGGAACATAGCCCTGCTGACACCTTGAGAGTAGCCCAGTGAGACCCATGTCAGACTTCTGACCTGAAGAACTGAAAGATGATAAATTTATGTTGTTTAAGCAGCTATGTTGGTGGCGATTTGTTACAGCAGCCACTGGGAAGCAAGACAGGTGGGATGGATAATGTGATTACCTCAATGTTCTTACACACCTGCACCACACCCTCAAAAGCAGAGGAAATTTGCTCTGTAGGAAATTTGCTTTGGCCCAGAGCAGAGGAGAGGAAAAAAGATTAAACCCCCCCCAGAAGTGGTGCTCACCAGCAGGAGTTAAAGACCACCCTGAGCAAGAGCGAGACCCCATCTCTACTAAAATAGAAAAATTAGCAGGGTGTGGTGTGCGCCTATAATCCCAGCTATTCGGGAGGCTGAGGCAGGAGAATCGCTTGAGCCCAGGAGTTTGAGGTTGCTGTGAGCTAGGCTGATGCCACTGCACTCTAGCCTGGGCAACAGAGTGAGACTCTGTCTCTAAATAAATAAATAAAATAATCCAATTAAAAAATGGGCAAAAGACTTGAACAGACACCACACCAAGGAAGACATACAGATGGTAAATACGCATATGACAACATGCTCCACATTATATGTCATCAGGGAAATGTAAATTAAAACAACAAGGAAATACCACTACACACCTATTAGGATGACTAAGTCCAAAGTACTGACAACACCAAATTCCTGCTGAGGGTGTGAAGCAACAGAAACTCCTATTCATTGCCAGTGGGAATATAAAATGGTACAGCCACTTTGGAAGGCAGTTGAGTTTCTTACAAAGCTAGATATAGTCTTACTACATGATACAGCAATCAGTCCTACACCTCAGCATTTATCCAAATGAATTGAAAACTTATACCCAAGCGAAAACCTTCACACACATGTTTATAGCAGTTGTTACCTGTTTATAACATAGTTGCTGTAAGTTGATAGCAATCAAGATGTTCTTGATAGGTGAATGTGTGAACAAAACTGTGGTACATCCAGACAATGCAATATTATTCAGCACTAAAAAAAAAAAAATGAGCTATCAAGCCATGAAAAGGCATGGAGGAAACCTAAGTGCATGTTGTTCCATGAAAGAAGCAAATCTGGAAAGGCTACACACTATGTTATTCTAACCATATGACATTCTGGAAAAGGCAAAACTATGGAGACAGTAAAAAGATCAGTGGTTGCCAGGGGTTCAGGGACAGGTAGGGAGGGATGCATAAGTAGAGTACAGAATATTTTTAGGGCAGTAAAACTATCCCATTTGATACTATAATGGTGAATACATGTCATTATCATTATGCATTTGTCAAAACCCATAGAATGTTAAACACAAAGAATGTAAACTATGGACTTGAATTAATAATCATGTGTCAGTTGTGGTTCATCAATTATTAGGTTGTGAGGCCAGGCGTGGTGGTTCACGCCTGTAATCCTAAAACTCTGGGAGGCCGAGACGGGGGGATGGCTTGAGGTCAGGAGTTCGAGACCAGCCTGAGCAAGAGCGAGACCCCACCTCTACTAAACATAGAAAGAAATTAACTGGACAACTAATATATATAGAAAAAATTAGCTAGGCATGGTGGCGCATGCCTGCAGTCCCAGCTACTCGGGAGGCTGAGGCAGGAGGATCGCTTGAGCCCAGGAGTTTGAGGTTGCTGTGAACTAGGCTGACGCCACGGCACTCTAGCCTGGGCAACAGAGCGAGACTCTGTCTCAAAAAAACCAAAAAATTGTAAGTCATGTACCACACTAATGCAAGATATTGATAATAAGGAAACAGGGTAGTGGGATGCTGTTAGGGGGTATATGAGAACTCTCTGTACTCTCCACTCAATTTTTCTGAAAACTAAAACTACTGAAAGAACAGTCTATTAATTTTTTAAAAGGCACCCCAGGTAATTTTGTGCAGCTAGTCCAGTACTAACTGCTTAGAAATGACTGTCTGAAGCAATATCTATCTACACATTGGTCAAATTGCATCCTTAAATAGATGTCATTGAAATAATTAATCACTGATTATGGAGTAAGCTTCTTTTGGAAAGCCTTGTTGTATTGATTGAGACTTTAGACAGAAGTATGCTTAAAATATATGGTTTTCTTTCTTTGCCCCTACACCTGTAGAAGCAGTGTCTGTAGGGGGAATTCAATCATCAAGTGGTATGTGGATTGGAAATAGGGAGAAACGAGATTAATTCTTTCAATCCAGCAAGCCCAAGAGTCTCTGCACCAGTTATCAATGTTTATGTCTCAGCTCTCAAGTCACCCTTCTTTAACTGCTCTGTGATAACGGAGATGGGGCTTTGTAAATATTTCTTACCAGCTGGCACAATTTGAATCCTTGTCAGCAGAGGATGCCAGAGAAACACCAGAGGAGAAAAGGGTTTTCTCTTCCAGGTTTTGCTGTGCCTCTCTTGCTTGCCTCCTTAAAAGCAAAGCTTGCTTTCTCTGGTGCTGGGCTCCTAAGAATTCTCTTTCTTTTGTGCTAGGCTTCTGCATGTATTAACTGTGTCTTTCTCTGTGTTGTGATGCTTTGACATCTGGGATCTTATTGACACCAGCTTCTCCAGCTCTCAGTTTCTAAAGCACGTGGCGGGCAGCAGTGGCCAGTGGCCATCAGGGTCCCTTGGCATCTCTTCAGGCAGTTTCTAATGGAGTGCAGTGAGACATCTCTCTGTGAACATCCTTCCCTGGCACCTTCTTGATCAATTTCACTGTGAAATCTGAGGGAAGTAACTCCCTGTAGATGGCTCCTTTGGGCACCCCAGAGGGCTGATTTCCAACAAATGCCATCAGCATAGGTACCTCAGCAATTCTTTATCTTCCAGTGAGCCATAGGATTCCAGCCCTGGGGAATGGGGGGCAGGAGGAGACTTTTCCTTGGTCACTCTATCTCAGCCCTAGGGGTAGTAGCCTTTCCCTCAATCTTCTACTGCTGTTTTCTTTAGAGTTCTCTTTATCTATTTCTAGTCAAACTGTTGTCATTCCAATCCCTTGTTAACAATGCTCCCTATTAAACTTTTCCTGTTCAAATGACTTTGTGGTTTCTGTCTCTTGATTGGATCCTGACTGATACCCTTCTACTAGGTCTCATAATCATTTTTAATCATCTTTTCTTTGGGGAATGTTTGAGAGGGGGAAGTTGTGGTTTGCAGTAGAGACCACTCATCTATTACCAGAATGTGATACAAAGCAAAAAAGAACTGAACAAAATTGTAGAACTTGATGAGCACCCATCTCCTGAATTAGAAACATTGCAAAACTGATTACAAATGATTAAAAGATGATTGGTATCTCTGCTACACTTGATTAACTGAAACCTGAATAATGGGATGCTGTCTGTACAGTCTATGTTTGTAATGGGCCAGCATCCTATGTCCTAGAACTGAGTTTGAGCAGTTTAGAAAACTATCATCACCATGAGAAAAGAAACAGAAAATCTGTAGCTTTAATTTCTACTTCTTGACATGTAATATCCAAAATCATTAAAGAAAAGAATTTCAGGCGACTTACAAAAATACAAACGATAAAAATAAATGAGTTAGGCCGGGCGAGGTGGCTCAAGACTGTAATCCTAGCTCTCTGGGAGGCCGAGGTGGGCAGATCATTTGAGCTCAGGAGTTCGAGACCAGCCTGAGCAAGAGCGAGACCCCATCTCTACTATAAATAGAAAGAAATTAATTGGCCAACTAATATATATAGAAAAAATTAGCCAGGCATGGTGGCACATGCCTGTAGTCCCAGCTACTTGGGAGGCTGAGGCAGCAGGATTGCTTGAGCCCAGGAGTTTGAGGTTGCTGTGAGCTAGGCTGACGCCACGGCACTCACTCTAGCCTGGGCAATAAAGTGAGACTCTGTCTCAAAAAAAAAAAAATAAATAAAAAAATAAATAAATGAGTTAATCAGAAAAGCTGGAAAACAAAAGTAGGAACAATAGATGAGGTAATTATGTAGAATTCA